>CM039503.1:48864703-48919856 GCA_022432975.1 Begonia masoniana | reverse complement strand
TTGGTCAACAGTTTAGGCCATTTCTTCTGCGAAACAGTCCCAAAAACTCATGTCATGCAAGAAAAATAAACAAGACTCAGTATATGCTTTTACGAACAGCATAGCATAATCATGAGCATGCATTTTATTTTACTCTACATCATTTACTGAGCATTAGGCTCATTAGTTTATTTTGTGGTGTAGGTGAATTTGATACAGGTAAGGGCCTTGATCCTCAAGAAGGTTGATGGAGCAGTTGGTGGAGAACGTCCATTGGATGTGCTTGTAGCCGCTAGGGCGATTTTGACCTGTGGGCGAGTACATAAGAAATTTTGGGATAATGTATGGACAAAAAGTTTTTTTTAAAGTTGCAGATTAGTATGTAAATGACAAGTTTAGTTGTTTTTAAATGATAGTGTCTATTTTGATGTATGAATATATTTTGAAAATTATATGAGAAATCTAGTTTCACATTGCAGGTTTTGGTTTTATAGTTTTAAACGTTACATTGTCGTTTTTTTTTTAATCGATAGTGCATGTAAAGCAAGATTTCATCCTCTTATTTTATTTAGTTCAAAGATTTTTATAATGGGTCATCTATGAAGTAATCTTTTCTTTCCGCTGCAAACAGTTAATGTTTTAACGATGTCGTTTTAAACAATGGGTAAAATTTTAAATTTATATGGATTTTCGAGTACGGTTAGACACATGAACAGTAAATGTGACGAACCGGTTTCAGATAACTCGGGGTGTCACAAATGTAGTGGTTGATGCTTTGAGTAGAGTGACTTCTTCAGTCTCTACATTGATTCTAGACATACCGATAGCTTTAGAGACAGAATTCCAAATATTTAACCTGGAAGCTGTGTCTAGTGTGTCAGCCATGCTTTCGGCCATATCTTTAAGGCCAACTATTTTGGAGAAAATAAAGGAAGTTCAAATGAATGACACCGAATGTAATAAGTACAAGATGTGCATGGATTCTACTGACAAGTCGGATTTCAATTGCTCGGTTGATGGAATTCTCAAGTTTCGAAATAAATGGTTTGTACCTGCTGATACTGAACTTAGAAAGGGAATCCTATCTGAGGCACATTCTTCTAGACTTTTTGTTCATCCCGGAAGTACGAAGATGTACAGAGATTTCAAGCAACATTATTGGTGGCCAGGTATGAAAAAAAGTGTGGCGGAGTATATAGAATCATGCCTGATCTGCCAGCAAGTCAAAGCTGAACATCAGAGGCCTGCTGGAACATTACAACCTTTACCAGCTCCTGAATGGAAATGGGAACAAATAACTATGGATTTTGTTATAGGATTACCTAGAACAGCTAAGGGTCACGATGCAATCTGGGTAATAGTTGATCGTTTAACCAAATCTGCTCACTTTCTGCCAATGAAGATAATATACTCGATGGATCAACTGGCTGAGTTGTATGTGCACGAAGTTGTTAGACTGCATGGAGTTCCAAGCACCATAATTTCAGACCGAGACTCCAGATTTACATCTAAGTTTTGGAAAAGTTTGCACAAGGCTATGGGAACACAGCTTTCCATCCTCAAACAGATGAACAATCCGAAAGGACTATTCAAACATTGGAGGATATGCTTCGTGCATGTGTATTAGACTTTCAAGGTTCATGGAGCAAATACTTGTCCTTGGTGGAATTTTCTTATAACAACAGTTTTCAGGCAACAATAGGCATGGCACCTTACGAGGCATTATATGGACGAAAGTGCAGATCTCCGTTATATTGGGATGAAGTTGGGGAAGCACAATTGATTGGTCCTGATATTGTGCAGCAGACAGTGGAGAAGATTGCTCTTATCCGACAAAGAATCTTGACAGCTCAAAGCCGGCATAAAAGCTACGCAGACAAGAGACGAAGAGATCTGGAATTTGAAGTAGGTGATGAAGTTTTTCTTAAGGTGTCACATTTCAAGGGAGTTGTGAGATTTGGAAAGAGAGGCAAGTTGAACCCCAGATATATTGGACCTTTCTTAATCTTGAATAGGATTGGGAAGTCAGCTTATCAACTACAGTTACCAGCCCCTTTAGAGGGAATCCATAATGTGTTTCATGTTTCCATGCTAAGGAAGTGTGTTAGAAACCTATCTCAAGTTATGGAACCTCAGAGTATTGAAGCTCAGCCCACTCTTACTTATGAAGAGAAACCAGTAAGGATCCTAGACTATGCTGTGAAAGTGTTGCGCAACAAAGAAGTTCCATTGGTGAAGGTCTTGTGGCATAACCAGAACATAGAGGAGACAACTTGGGAGCGTCAACAAGACATGATGGACCAACATCCAGAATTATTCAGGTATTGAATTTTGAGGACAAAATTCTTTTAAGGAGGGTAGATTGTAGCACCCGGTTATGCTAAACCAAATTTAATTTATCAAATATGATGTGCATTTTATGAAAGAATTAGGGGGAATTATTTATTAGGTTAGTGAGTGACTAAGCAAGGACATTTATGTAAAGTGAGGTTTTAAGAACGGGTAACGTATTTAAGGGAAGTGTTAATACACCATAGCCGCCACTATCCCCTATTTTCCTCTTTCGGTTTTCAGCTCGAGCAGTAGAGCCCTCTAGGCGATTCTCTCGCCGATTCTCCTTCAATCTAGGTAAGTCTTCCTTGCTTTCTTGCTTTTTAGCGATTAGATAACTGAAAGAATACCATGTGGAGATTTGAGGATGCTGTGATTAAGGGTAGGTTCGGGTTCTTGGTGATAAATGGGAATGCACGGGTAGCAGAGTTTCAATCGGTCTCCTCAAGCATTTTATTGATTTTGGTAAGTTTTAGTGAGAGTTTGATTAATGTACTGTCATGACCCTAGGTGAGCGAGCTTCTGGAGTAGTTGAAACCAAGCATTTCCAAGAGAGCCAGGTAAGTGAAGTATTGTGTGTGCTTTCGGGCCTACATCACAGAATACTAGGCGTATGCATGTTTGAGTATCTCCTGTATGTCATGCATCACGTTTTTTTTAAAGAACACGAAAATGAACTTTCATGTAATGTTATGGAAAGGCAGGTACAGATTGAAATGCATTGGCTGTTAAGGGAACTAATCCACCCCTTAACTGATGAAGAGGATTTATAACATTGGAGAACTGATCCCACTCCCAAGGGAACTGAGGGATCAGAACAGCTGTTAAGGGAATTCATCCACCCCTTAACTGATGAAGAGGATGTATAACATTGGGAGAATTGATCTCACTCCCAAGGGAATCGAGGGATCAGATCAGTGAATGAACGAAAGTGCAACTGAGAAGAGAAAGTAGAAACTGCATAATTAGGATTTAAGTTTCAGCATATCATTTCATTATCACTTCGCTTATTTAGCATTAGGCTAATAGATGAGTTTTGTGATGTAGGTGAGGAAGTAACAGCAGGTGAATTCTCTGAGCTTGTTGATGGATAGGCTGGTTGGAGGAGCACATTCATGCCACGGATCTGGTACTTGATGAGGCGATTTAACTGATGTCAGTTAGTGTGAAGTTTCAGTTGACAGTGTTTTAATTTAAGCTGTTGAGTTTTCATGTTAGTAGAGGTTTAATACTTTGAATACGTTGTGAGATTTTCAAATAATGATATTCTGTTGAGTTTTTTTTTAATGTTGGTTTTTACTGGATTTGAGTGGTGCAATGATTCGAGTTAGTTCTGAATGGTCTCAGTGAAATAAGTAAATTCTTTCTGTACTTAAGTTGTGTTGGCATAGCAAGAAATAGTTGAAATGTCACCTTGTCTTCTATCGTTAGATGGTGTCTATCGGAAGATGTTGAGTTATAGTTATGTTGTCTATCGGAAGATGTCTTCAGTTAAACCATCGGATGATGTAGGTTTAATCCTATCGGAAGATGTCTTCAGTTAAGCCATCAGATGATGTAGGTTTAATCCTATCGGAAGATGTCTTCAGTTAAGCCATCGGACGATGTAGGTTTAATTCTATCGGAAGATGTCTTCAGTTAAGCCATCGGATTATGTAGGTTCAATGCTATCGGAAGATGTAGATTTTGCACTACCGGTATGAGTGGGTAATAGGTTTTGTCGCTTTGCGATCGGTAGATGTTGAATAAGTAATTTAGTCAGCTGACGTCATCAGTAGATGCAGTCCACCGAGAGATGTTTTTTTTGTTTCCAACTCTTCTGGTCTACGTCATCGGTAGAAGCCTGTTTCTGCTTCTTCCGTTGACTTTATCCATCGGCAGATACGTTTGACTTCTGCGACTTTTCAAGTATTTCACGATTTAAACCTCTATTTTTTTTTAGCCAATTATTTCTTACACTTCAAATAACGTTCATAGTTTTGTTTAACTCTATTGCTGTCCAAATGATTTCCGCTGCAAGTTTTTAAATGTTTTGAGATTTTAGCTTATGTCAAATACTGGATGTTGAGCAAAGTTAAAAAAAAAAATAATAATAGTAATATTAATACAGTTGGGATTTCTTAGTCATGTACGGGCTTCTGTGTAACGAACCGAGTTCAGATAACTCGGGGCGTTACAATGTCGTCAGCCGGAAGATACAGGCAGCAGATGAAATCAGATGAGGTGATGACGTCAGGCGAAAGACATAGGCAGCAAATGAAATCGGATGAGGGGATGACATCAGCCGAAAGATGGATGATGTCAGCCAGAAGATACCGGCAGCATATGAAATCGGGTGAGGTGATGAAGTCAGTCGGAAGATGGATGACGTCAGCCGAAAGATACAGGCGTTAAACGTAATCAGCAGAAGAAAAACCTATGGCAGAACCACTGTTTGGCGGTAGATGGGAATAAGACAAAATGTGAACAATATCAATCGGTAGACATAGTTTTAGAGGCAAAATTTACAACTTTTGACAGGATGACACACAGACAGAGAGCATAAAAACAGAAGACATAAACATCTCAGATTCTCAAACCACTTCAAAACATGGTTCTCGAGCACACAGAAGGCATAACAGAAACTTAAGAATAATCACACTGCATAGATAGCTAAAAAACCAGAGACCATCCATGCATAGACTAACAGAAAATATTCCAAACCATTTCAGAATACTTCAGAACATAATTCAACTGTCTAATCCAGCACAAACAGAAGGCATGGAAGTTGTAGACCTTCAATACCCGATTCTAAACAATGTTGTAGAACATACTTTACAATTGACGGATTCAAAGAAACAGACTGCATGGATAGTTCCAAAACCAGAAGTCATCCTTGCACAAACTAATAGAAAATATCCCCAAACAATTCCAGAACATTCAGAAAATGAATTCAACTGTCAAATACAGTAGTTTTTGAAACTTAGACATCAAAATCTGTGCATTGTTTTAAAATTTGAGGATCAGTACAGAACCTAACATATATTTGCAGAATTTCCAAAACAGAAGTTTTAAATACATAAACAGAACATAGTTTAGAATTTCACTCTCTCAGTCGGGAATTTGTCTGACGGCCACAACCAACCCGAGAGCTCGAACCACCAGCCACCTATTCATCAGACTGAGGCACAAAGTCCTCATTTTCGGGTTCAGTACCTACATCAGGGAGTTCACCTATGAGTCTAAAACTCAGTAAGAACATATAAAACAATGCAGTGATGCATATGCTATGCATGAACTTTCAGAAATACAGTGACAGTATAGAACATTACGTTTCAGTGGCAGAGGGGTATAAGTGAGGCTTATAGGGGAACTGGTGAACAGTGGGTGCACTATCAGGCACGAACAGTTATACGGTACAGTACAGAAACAGATCTGGGGGCCAGTCCCTGTCCCACACTTAACCGATACATTTCAGTCAGATTTTATCTTGTTTAGTTTCAAACAGTGCACAGAAATCAGTTTTGCATGAACTTTTTGTGAAAACGTATATGCATGAACATTTTCAGTGCCTGAACTTACAATAGCAGACGACAGAAATAACAGAACATACTGTGAAGCAGAACACAGACAACTCAGAACATAAACTATAATGTTTCTACGCAAAACAACCCGACAGAAATGAAACACCTAGTACCTCTGTGATGTAGGGCCTTAAGGGCCAACCTACGGTTATGAACTTACCTGTTATCCGCGATGCAGTTAGCTGGAAAGTCTCGAAAATGCACAGATCTGTAACATGCACGTGGAGAAATAAACAAGGCTGCAAATTTTAACTAATAACTTGGAAGATTATGCAGTTAACCCCATTCAGACTTGTAGAAAACAACGAATGTGTTTCCATACAAAAACCGAGAGTTTTCTCCCAAAATAACTTAACCTAATACTTCAGCAAACTCATACTTTTACTTGTCCAAATTTGTTAGCATTAGTAGATGTTTACCTTAGCGGAGGAGCAGAAAGAAATCTGAGGAGATCAAAGTAACTTTGATGATTGTTTGTCAACAGAAAGAGAGAATGCCGAGAAGAGAATGGAAAGAGCAGAAGAAAGAGTGAAGTGGGTTTCACGTAGGAAGTGGAGTATGTCTTGTTCAGCAAGTTGCCAAGTGTCGATGGCATATTGACTCCATCCCACCAACCACAATTCTTACCTAAACAACCCCTCCATTTGATTCTAACCAACTTGTTAATTGATTTGTTTTGGTTCCACATTAGTTTAGTTCTCCACTAATTATTCCAACAATTCAACCAAAACATTCATTGTATTAAAATAATATTGATCCCGCTCATACGATTCGGGAAAATGATTACATGGCAATTAAATGCCGGGTGTTACAGCTTTGATCCATGTATCATAAGCATCTTTCAGAGCCCGTTGAGCATTAGTCGCAGGAGTAGGAGGACATTCCTCCATCAGCACGAATTTCAAGTTGTCATGCACGAGGATGAGATTCAAATTCCTTTTCCACTTAACAAAATTGTCGCCGTCCAACTTTTCAGTCTCAAGCAAATTTATCATTAATTGAGACATGATGCTGTAATAAATAAATAAAATTATAATCAATTTTATGCTATAAAATTCAAAATGTTATGGCATGCTAGTATGATGCATGAACATGCTAATCACAAAAATATGTAAATGCTACTATAGCCTCGATAACATAATAAATCACCTTAGGGTAGAAATATTATCAATTAATAAATTTACTCAAAATATCTCATATTTTCGAAATTTATTAACTTACCGAAAATTTTGGTCAAAATATAACTAACACGTTTAGTTATATTTTCATAAGTGTAACCCACTGTTTTAGATTTATGAAACTTAACTTATAGTCGCCGTCTTAGGGTTGGACAACTATAAAATACATTTTACATATCCTATCTCTAGGAGACCAACCTTAGTATTGACCTAAGTGAACACTCTCTTTAGGGAGGATGAAAATTAAATTCATCTCGGAGCCCCACTTAGATCTCACGGTGTTGTGCCAACAGTAGAGACCATGAGGTGTTACGCCTAACGTCCCGCTCTCACTCATTATTTTGAATTAGTGATTATCGAATATCAAATATTTCCTGATATCGATAAATTAATCATATTAATTTATCAATATTTAATTATTAATCTTATAATCATATTATAAAATTAATAATTTCAAATAATCAAATTATTTGAATTTTCTAAAATAAAATAAATTTTTAACAAATTAAAAATTATTTTATTTTTCATTCTCACATCATTCAATAAAATGAATTAATATTAGTTTTAATCAAATTAAAACTAATTTATTTAATAAACTCTTTATTAAATCAATATGCAATTTAATATGTGACAGCCTCAAACCCGATCGGGGCCGAGGAGCCATCACTCCGGACATTTAACAGAAAACGGGACATTTTTTTTTTAAACAAAAAACAGGCTGGACTTTTAAAACAAACCCTTGAAAACTTTACAGAGAAAGAAAACATTCTCTGGATTTGAAAGTAAAACGGGAAACAGTAAAAATCGGAATGCAGAATGAATGACAGAAGAAAAGTAGGAAGGCTAAAAGCAGGGAGAAATGAAAACAGTTCTGGAATTCTCACTAAGACTTGACTTCGACTTAAACAGGGTTCTGGCAGACAACGAGAGGATTGGAACACCAGAATTTGAACGATGAAAATAAACAGACAGAAATGAACGACTTGACATGCAGTGAAAAACCTAATAAAAATGGAAAACAAAACTGGAAGTTATGCCAGAAGAAAGGCTACAGTGAATGACGAGGTCGGGTGATGTAGGGCAAAAGAAGTAAATAAACTGGGCAGAAGACGTAAATTACAAGCAGAAGTGGACTGTTCACCGGCAGAGGTAAACTACAGGCAGCAGATTACTGTTCACCGGTAGAGGTGAACTGGGCGAAAGATGGGGGCAGATGACTTCAGGCGGAAGATGTAGCTGACGTCAGACTGGAGATGTAATTTTAAGGGCAGCGGTGGATGCAGGCAGAAATGAGTTCACCGGTGGATGTGAACTACAGACAGAAATGAACTTTAAAGGCAGCGGTGGATACAGGCAGAAATGCACTGTTCACCGGTGGATGTGAACTATAGACAGAGATGAGTTCACCGGTGGATGTGAACTACAAACAGAAATGAGTTCACCGGTGGATGTGAACTACAGACAGAAATTTGACAACTTTTAACAGGAAGACATACGAACAGGGAGCATAAAAACAGATGGTATAAAAGTTTCAAATTCTAAAAAGAACGATTCAGAACATGATTTTCGGACATAACAGAAAACATGACAAGAGTTTAAGAAATCAAACTGCATGGATAACTCTAAAACCAGAGACCATCCATGCACAGACCAATAGAGAGAACTCAAGGCAGTTCCAGAATATTTCAAAACATACGCTCAACTGTTAAACAGAGGTTTCAAATACATCAAAACTAAGTCTGTACATCGTTTTGGGATCTCAGAAACTGTACAGAACTTGACATACATTTCGAGAATCCATCAGAACAGAAGTTTTAAAACACCAACACAAAGTCTACACATCGGTTTTAAAATTTCAAAAGCTATACAGGAATAATATTCTCACAGGAAATACATTTGTCTGACTGCTGCAACCACCCCATGAGCTCATCCCGCCAACTACATCAACTCATCATCTTGAGGCACAATGTCTTCATCTGGAGGATCTATACCTACAACAGGGAGTTCAACTATGAGCCTAGAGCTCAGTAAGAACATACAATGCGAAGTGATGTACGTGCTATGCATGAACATTTTCAAATACATGAACATTACATTACATTTCACTAGACAGGAAGGTATAAGTGGGAAGAAGAGTTGGTGCAACAGGAGTACATGCCACGACAGGACATAACAGGAGTACATGAAAGGATGTCAGTCCTCGTCCACACTTAACCATACATTTCATTACAGGTTTTATCTTACTTAACTTCAAACCGTGTGCAGAAAACATTTTCATGACTTTCAGAGAAAACGTGTATGCATGAACATTCATAGACAGGAGACAGAATAACAAGCAGGAAATAAACAGAACACACTTAACCTAAAACATAACCTATGGTTTAACTACCCAACAGAAATCTCGACAACATAAAACCTAGTACCTCCGTATTGTAGGGCCTTAAGGGTCAAACCTATACGTATGAACTTACCTGTTTACTGCGGAGTTGAGAGTCTTGAACGTGTTGCCTTGGTGATGCACGGACCTATGACGTGCATCAAGAGGGAAATTAACAAGCTGCAAATGCTAACTAATAACTTAGTAGAATAAGCTTCAAACTCCATTCAAACCTTTAGAAAACAAACCGACGTGTTTTCATGTAAAAACAGTGAATTCACTCCAAATTATCGTAACCTCAAACTCCAACAAAACTCACATTTTAACTTATTCAAACTCGTTAGATTTAGCAGATGTTTACCTTAGGCAGAGAAACAAAAGAAAACTGAGGAGATAGAAGGAGCTTCGAAGGGTGTTTGTCGCCTGGAAGAGAGAAAACAGAGGGGAGTGGAAAGAAGCAGATGAGAAATGAGGGTTTCACGTAGAAGGGAAGAGAAAAGAACATGGCTTCCTCAACAAGTTGTCAGGTGTGACAGCCCGAAATCGAACCCGATCTGGGTTCGGGATCGGAGCCATCACTCCGGGACAGATAACAGGAAACGGTGACTATTTTTTTTTTGAACAGATCGGTCAAGACAGTGGACTTTATACTTTTAAATATTTACGGAGAAATAGAATCGAATGACAGGAAGCATGCACTGTCAACGTGAACCCTAAAAACGTAACTCTATAGAGAGGAAGAAACTACTGTGAATAACAGAACATTTACGGGAAGAGAGAGAGTTCTCTGGGATTGGAAGCAAAATAGGTTTCAATAATGGATAACAGAACAGAAATTAGCATAAGGCTGGCGGAGGAGGGAATGAAATTCTTAAAACATGTAAAATACTGTTGGGCGGAAGAGATAAATTGGCGGTGGATGTCGAATAAGACAAAACAGGTGAACAGTGTTCAGCAGAAGATGTAAACAGAAACTGTGAATAAACTGGGCGGAGGAGGTGATGACGTCAGCCGGAAGAATAGATGACGTCAACCGGAAGATACAGGCATAACCCTGGCGGAAGACTTAGGTGACGTCAGCCGGATGATACAAATAACTGGGCGGATGACTTGGATGACGTCAGCCGGAAGACATAGTTCGGAACTGGGCAGAAGATTTATGCTGACGTCAACCGGAAGACATGAATACACTGGGCGGATGGCTAGATGACGTCAGCCGGAAGACATCGTTTTAAACTGGGCGGAAGATTTATGCTGACGTCAACTGGAAGGTATGAATACACTGGGCGAATGACTAGATGACGTCAGCCGGAAGACATAGTTTTACAGAAGGAAACGGGCAGCGGTGGACTTGATCGGATGACATAGTTTCTAAGACAAAACTTAGCAACTTTTAACAGAAAGACGTACAAATAGAGAGCCTCAAAACAGAAGGCATAAAGGTTTTGGACCTTCAAATCCGATTCAAAATTTACAGATTTCCAAGAAGACAAACTACACGGATGACTTTAAAACCAGAAATCGTCCATGCACAGATTAACAGAAAGTATCCCAAACAATTCCAGAATACTTTAGAATATAACTGAACTGTCAAATACAGCGGTTTCAAAAAAACTTAGACATCAGACCTATACATTGTTTTAAAATCTGAAAATCAGTACAGAACAGGACATATACATGCAGAATTTCTTCAAGGAAAGAGTTTTACAACCAAACCAGGACTTCTAGAAGACTTTACAGATATAAACTTTTCAGAAAACTTAAACCTCAGATCAGTCATGTCTGGCTGCAGCAACCAACCCTCCATGAGCTTGAGCCATCAACTACATCAGATCATCATTTTGAGGCGCAAAGTCCTCGGTTTCAGGTTCAGTACCTACATCAGAGAGTTCACCTATGAATCTAAAACTCAGTAAGGACATAATCAGAATGCAGTGGTGCATATGCAATGCATGAACTTTCAGAAATTCAGTGACAGAACAGAACATTACATTTCAGTGGCAGAAGAATTAAGTAGGGCTTATAGGGGAACTGGTTCAGTAAGTGCACTATCAGGCACGGCAGTTTTCAGATTCCTAGGGAGGGATAAAACCAGAGGGTCCTTGCCAGGGACAGTATTTTCAGATTTCCAGGGAGGGATAAAACCAGAGGGGCCAGTCCCCGTCCCACACTTAACCTGGTACATTTCAGTCAGATTTTATTCTTATTAATTTCAAACAGTGTACAGAAATCGGTTTGCATGAATTTTCAGGAAAACAGTGTATGCATGAACGGTGCCTGAACTTTAACTAGCAGATAACAGAATAAAACAGTAGACAGCAGAAGATAAATCAAAGCCAGACATTTCAGAACATAACTCTAACTTTTCTACCCAAAACAACCCGACAGAATAGTAAACCTAGTACCTCCTTGATGTAGGGCCTTAGGGGCCGGATCTAAACTTATGAACTTACCTGTTTTCTGGAGAGTTGAAAACTCGGATGTCTCTGGAAAGAAAACTCGGACCTGTAGCATGCATGTACAGAATTTAAACACGCTACAAATGCTAACTAAAATCATGAAGAATAAGCAGCAAACACATTTCAACTCTTTAGAAAACACACCAACGTGTTTTCATCCAAAAACAGTGAGTTTTTACCAAATACCGAAACCCTCAACTTCGGTAAAAACTCACATTAAACTCATCCAAATTTGTTAGCATTAAAAGATGCCCACCTTTTTAGAAGAAGACGGGAAAATACAGGAGAAACAAAGCGTGGAAGTTTTGTTTCAATCGCCTGGAAGAGAAAAAGCCGAGAGAGATGGGAGGAAGCAGGGAAGTGAATGAAAATTCACGTAGGAGGATGAACTTAGCTTCCTCAACAAGTTGCCACTTGGCAAACACCCATTGGCTTACTCCCACCAACCTTAATCTCTCCCCAAATTGCCCTTCCATGCATTTCAAACATAGTGCTTTGGTTTTAGTTACACATTAGTTTAGTTCTCTACTAATTATTCCAACAATTCAACCAAAACATTCCTTTGTATTAATATAATATTAATCCCGTTTAAATGATCCGGGAAAATTATTACATGGCAAAATGCCGGGTGTTACATCAGGTGTCACTCAACCATTGGCCTCCTCCCACCAACCTTAATTGGCTCCCTATTTTGCCATTCTATTGGTTTTTAACTAAATTACTATTTAGTTCCAAAAATCGGTTTTTACAAATCACACATATTCAATTTTTCAACAACGGCAAATTCGTAAAAACACGCATTGTATAAATATTCCCATTAATCCCGTTTAATAATTCAAGAAATATTTATATGGCAAAATTGTCGGGTGTTACATAATATATGTTTAAATGCATGACGTGAGAAATTTAAAATAAACCTAAACATGCATAATCTATATGACATGTGAATGCATGGCAATATAACAAATTATATCAACATAAAAATAAATGAAATAGTGACCGGGTTGACCTTTGGGTATTTCTAAAATTACAACCCCAAAATTAAAATAAATACAAAATTATGATTCTAAATCTTCGTCGTCTTCGTAACCGCCTCATCCAAAAGATCATCGTCAAAAATTCACAAATCAAATTTGTGAATTTGCATTTGTATTTGCACCATCATCAGTTTTCGTCAATAGATCAAATCTTATGACGAAAACTCCATCCAATGTCTTGTAGTCTCAGATCTCCATCGTAAGATTACAAACTTGACAATAATGAAAAATGCATAAATCAGATAAATCCTAACCCAAACAACCGACTTAATTTCGATCACTATTTCATGCCATGCGAACATTCATTTACAATATATATTCATAAATATATATAATGTATAAAATCTAATTTTAACTCATATCACAATTTACATTAAATTGTATCATCAAAAATATTTTTAGACTAATGAAACTATGGCTCTGATACCATTTGTAGGTTTTCGAGGTTCCTACGCATGGCGGAATTCACTATTATTCATAATAATAATGGCATGCGTTACCCTGTGACTTTAAAACCTACACTGAGGAGTTTCTCGTTATAATATTGTCCACTTTTAGTCAAATCTCACATGAATTTGTTATTAGAGTTAGTCCAAAATACGTTGAACTAAGTAGAAAAAATAATTCTACTTATAAACCACTGAATTTTTACTATTCCAAACGATGCAAAATTGTACAGCTCACTGGTATGAGTTGAGATTTCATAATCAATAGAATTTTGGATCGTCATTTCTTTCACGGGACAAGTTTCCACACTTACCTCGAGTGATACTTGATAAAACTATATGTTATCTATTAAATCTAGAAAATAATAATTTGGATTTAACGAGCACTATTTCAAATTGATATAAAAAAATTGATATTTTTTCAAAATCTACCCGATCTTGATAGCATAGAACTTACTCGATTCAATGATGGAGAGAGAAATTTTCCTCTCTAAAATTGGTATGTAGTTGGATCACGGTAAACATATTTGAAAATTTTAGGTCTACGTTGTATCCATGTCTCATTTACATTTTACTTTCAATCCTTTTTTGATAGCTAATGTAATATTTAATTGTGAAATCAGAAAACAAATGAAGACTGATAAAACAAAGGGTAATTATCGATTTGAACCATGTACTATACACTTTTTTTCAATTCGCCCCATGTACTAAAAAAATCGACAAACTGAATCATGTACTTTGATTATGTTATCAATTTTGACCTTCTATCAACAATTTCATTAAACCCTCATTTAAAAAATTACCAAACGATCTTGGATTCAGTTGAAAGTTTTACCACATGTTCACTACTTAATGAGAAGATAATCTGAAAATTTTCGTTATTTTTTAACACATGTACGATTTATTGTAATTTTATTTTAGTATTTTATAAACATATTATAATAAATCATAAAAAATTTAGAAAATCACGAAAAAAATTTTATTATCTACCCATGATAGGTTGAATATGTGGAAAATTTTTCAAATAAATCAAATATCGTTGTTATTTTTTTAAATTAATCTCAGTTTCTTATTTACTTTATAAATTAATATTTAAAAAAATACCAAACGATATTTGATTTATTTGAAAACTTTTTCACATGTTCAACCTATCATGAGTAGATAATAGAAAATGTTTGGTGATTTTCTAAAATTTGTATGATATATTATAATATTTTTATAAAATACTAAAATAAAATTACAATAAATCGTACATGCATTAAAAAATTACGAAAATTTTCAGATTATATTCTCATTAAGTAGTGAACATGTGGTAAAAATTTCAATTGAATCTAAGATCATTTCGTAATTGTTTAAATAAGGATTTAATGAAATTGTTGATAGAAGGTCAAAACTGATAACAGAATCAAAGTACAGGGTTCGGTTTGTCGGTTTTTTTAGTACAGGGGGTGAATTGAAAAAAGTGTATAGTACAAGATTCAAATCGATAATTACCCTGAAACAAATTAAGGCAAATACAAATGTCAAACTTTTGAAGATGGATTGGTGTCCATTCACAATAAACTTTATAATAAATAATCAAATTGAGTACAATGTAAATAAAATATAGAAATATTATTTAATATATTTTAATTTAAATGAAAAATAATTAAGCTAAATGGTTTCAACGATCGCTTGGTTCCTATGTGCTAGTTTTACTCAAATACTATTATATTAACTAGTCTGTTCCGAGTTTCGACACGACATTCTGACTAAGTAGCACTAAGTGTCATTATTACAACGACATACCCCACCGTCAGCGATCAGCCCTGTCTCAACCGTTGGATTGTTCAATAATCCATCGAACGGTCCTCATCAGCCACTGCGGTTGTCTTTCAAGTCAAATAGTCAATTCCGGAAAGACACTGATATTTGCGCCTTTCATCTGTGCAGACTTTCGAGATCGAGAGGAAGAAGTAGAAGAGAGGGAGATGGAGGGAGACAGAAGAGTCGGGGTGGCCGTCGATTTCTCTCCGTGTAGCAAAAGCGCGCTCGTGTGGGCTGTCGATAACGTTGTCCGGAAAGGCGATCATCTGGTACTCATCACTGTTCTCCCCGAAGGAAATTACGAAGATGGCGCGATCCAGCTCTGGGAAGCCACCGGATCTCGTAAATCTCTTCATTTTTTTCTTCGATTTCGTTTTTTTTGTTGTCTCCTGTTTCTGGTCACTGATGATCTGTTATAAGAATTGGAAACTTGCTGAAATGGCTTAAATCAGTGGTGTTATCGACAAGGGTTGCTTGTAGTCCTTGATTGTTGGTCAGCGATGAATTTCTATTTTGCAATTCCACTAACGAGTATCCATTTTTACCTATTTAATAGCTTTCATTCCTCTGTCTGATTTCTCTGATCCTCGCGTCATGAAGAAGTATGGCGTCCAGCCTGATGCCGAAACCTTGGATATAGTTAGCACTGCTGCCAAGCAAAAAGAGGTATTTATTTTATTTTATTTTCAACAGTGAAGCTTTTGGGATCTGAGATTCAAATTCAATTCTCAAATATAAGAAGCATGTGAATGGAGCAGGTTATTGTGCTTCTGAAGATTTACTGGGGAGATGCTCGTGAGAAGATATGTGAAGCCATTGATAAAATCCCTCTGAGCTGTCTTATCATTGGTAATAGAGGCCTTGGCAAGATTAAGAGGTAAGCTTGCTGCTTATGGTTCATCTGGATTCCTTCATATTTTTTCCGTGAAATCTACTCGTGGAAGTGATTATTGGTCTCAGTTGAGCGATGGAAATAAGAATCAGTGTCATATGTTTTCATTTTATTAGTTTTGCTCTCAGTTTAGACGAAATTAAGGTTTAATCCATCACCTGGGAAATCATTTAGGTGGAGAAAGTTAGTCTACGAAGAAAAGTAATGATTTTTAAGGTTAAAATAAGGTTCAGTTTGTGAAACAAGAGAGTATACATTGATTTGGGTTTACTTGTGCAGAGTTATACTGGGAAGTGTAAGCAACTACGTTGTGAGTAATGCTTCCTGTCCTGTAACTGTGGTGAAGAGCGGCGGAGCTTCGGGAAGCTAGTTTCTGGTAGTTTCGTCATCTGTGGCCGGAATAAGTGCAGAAGTTCCGTTCAAATCTCCCTTCTGCTCTCGGTTTGTCCTTCATTTGTAAATTTTAATGGAGTTCTGTGTGTAATCAGACGCCGATACTTACTGTGGTTTCATTCAATAATTATGTTTATTGTGTTTTCAAAATAATTATTTGAGGAAAAAAAACCGCAAATGTTTATTAAATTAATTTTAATTATTTGACAAATTATATTTTTTAATAAAAATATATTGAAATTGATAGAGAAATAAAAGGAATGTGAGAAAAAAAAAAAGAGATTAAATGATATTATTTAAAAATTTAAAAGATTAAAATAGAAAGTAGATCTGATTGGATTTGCATTTTAGATTTAAGATTTTACAAAAAATATTTTTTTCTATCAAACAGTTAATTATAAAATTGATCGTCACCAAAATGCCCTTTGAAAATATTGTTTATGTACAGCTCATTGTCCATCGATGTTCAGTTTTGTATTTTTGTTGATAAATAACAATAATGATATATTTATTTTTTTATTTTATATTATTTAAATATACTTGATGATTACAATTTATTACGGTAATTACATAAGTTATATCAATCATTGTTTGACGCGTCAATACAAATATTCAGATAGTAAAATAAGAGAGTAAACGTAATATTATTCGATAATTAAATTACGTAATAATCATTGAGTTAACTAAGAAGATTAAAATTCTAATGTAATCCCATAACATTTGATCTAAGAAATGTTAAAATGAGTCAATCCATTACCATTTTGGCTTTAAATAGCACATTTTTGAAGGGTAATAATGTTGTCATAATTTTACACTTTAATAGTATATTTTTATAATTATTTATAATATATTATAATTATTCTATTAATCAATAAATAATTTAGAAGTTTAATTTAAAAAAAAAATTAAATGACTATTAAATAAATATCAAAATAAACCTTAAAGTATGATAATATTGTCAACTGATATCTTCAACTTTTAATTTCATTAATTACACTTTAGAGTTTGAGGTGTGAGCAATGAACACATTACCGCTAATCGTGATTGTTTACGTTAATAAATCTTAAAAAATAATTATTTTGTCTCTTAATTTATTTTTATTGATTAATAGTGGTCGATATGTGCAAGGTACATGCGCGTTATAATGAATATACTTTAGACGTTGATATAAATAAGCAAGTACAATTTACATGACTGTGAGCACGGAGTCCCGCTTCAAAAACTCCGAAAAATAAACTTCTTTGAATTGTGAAGACATAAACAAGAAGGTATTTTATGAACTTAGTTACAATAAATAATGCAATTCATTAGCTCAATCAAGACATTTAATATGAACTAAAAAAGTCGGCTAATACTGCCGATTCTTTCTCAACCCTATTTTTACCAAAACCATCTTCCTATCATTGGACTTATACAGAATGTATTCAAGCCCGGAAGAGGCTTTTATCACCAATCAAGATCCGGTAGCTAGCATGAGGCCCCTCCGACATTTCTCGCCCGTTCATGTGCTAACCGATTGCCTCTCTAATCGCTTAACATCCACAAGCTCAATGAGTCCCCGAAAACGTCTCCTCCTGGTCTCAATATCTGATTCATCTCTGAGCTTAGAAAGTAGCTAAACTCTGAGAAAAACCAATAAACAATTAGAACAAGTTGAATAAATATACATCTACTTATTTCTTTCCACTGAGAACATATTGGTAGTATGCAAGAAATCATAGGTTCTTAAGTATGTATCAAATGGCTCGCACCTCCTGCATTCAACAACTGTCATAAAACTCAAAATGTAAAATTTATCTTAGTAATAAAAGATCGCTGATTCTTATGTGTAAATTTTTGACAAATATACATAAATAATGCACACTACCAATCTTGAATTTATCAACAAAAATAATAAACATTTCAACTAACTTTTGCAATTATAGGGCGAGCTATGGAGGCTCCTAATAAGTATTTCCTCTCAAATATTGGGCCAGCTCGTAGCAAGGAAATAATGTAGTCTTTCACAAATTCCTCCTTCAAGTCCTTTACTACCAATTTGACCAACATCTGCAGTAAAGCAAACAACCTCACAACCATACTTCTCTATACAAGAAAACTATAATCATGAAAATCAAGCCGATAAAATGAACTGATAATTACAAACAGAAAATTTTAATCTGACGAAGAATAAAAGTAGAGTATCTCTTATCTACGAACCCCAAGAATGTGGCACTACCATGCAAACAAGTTGTTCTTTAATGTCCTAAAGCCTTCTAAGCATCGACATGCGCACGACATTCATGCTGAATAATATATTTACTCTTAACTTATAAAATAATAGTAATTCTTCAACTGCATGCATATTACCTCACCCATTGAACAATAACTGATGTGTCCAAGCCACCATTATAGGTTAACACAACCTTGTTTAATTTACCATGCAGCCCCATACTTTTTGTATCCTTTGACGTATCTATTTCTCTATCACTCTGCAAAAACTTCTGAAATTACTGCATTGAAATGAAGAACATAATTAAGGTTGCAACAAAAGAAACAAAGATATTTGGACTCAGAACCTTCGAAGTGATGCATATATCATATTAGTACAAGACCCCAAGGATGAGAAATCTAAAACTAATAAGTGATTATCACCAACTTCGATCAAAATTTAAAGTAATAGCTAATCTTACATGCATTATGAAAAAAGAAAAACCAAAAAATAAATGAAAAATTACGAATGAAAACTGTTGTGCAAAATAGTTCGCAAGTGTACGAGTCGCAACAAGTAATACAGTGATAAAATAGAGTGTCGAACCCACGAGGACTTGTAATCAATAATCGAAACAATTAATCTTAATTCTAAATTTGAACACAAGTTTTTATGATTTTTAATAATTGCAATTAAAATAAATGACTAAAACAATTAAAATAAACTAAATTAAAATAGCAAGACAAATAAACTGAGATTAAATCAAATTAATAAAAGCCTAAGTACTACGATTTCACCAAGACAATATTTATTTCAGTTCTTCGCAATCATATTCATAAATATTCTTCCTATGTTGATGATCGATTTCACTAAATTCTATCACAATCTCTCTCGAGCATTGCGTAGTTTATTTGATTAATGGGTTATCACTTCTCAGTCTCAAATCCTGCATTAATCAAATACAAATAAATCAAGAAATCACAGTGATCACACAAATACCGTAACTATCTCTAGCCTACGTATATTCATGACATTAATTTCAGTGCACGGTTGTTTATCACCTCTCGGTCTCAAAACACCCCAAAAATCAAGTAAAGATTGATCAGAAATTTACAGGCTTTAAGAACAGAAATTAAATGCGCCAACAATATTTGAAGAAATACTCAATAAATATAATCAGACGAAGAACATAAAATAAATATCATCCGGCTACATCGTAGCCCCTAGTAGAAAAGTTAGTTCATAATAGATAAAATAAAAACAAAAGCAAAATTAACAATAATTAAGTTCATGGTTTTTATAAATAAAAATTAAAGAAAAGAAATAAAAGTATTCTGAATATTAAAACTTCTCTTCTCTACTGTTCGCCAAATCGCCTTGCTGTTCACTGCTGCAATCGCCGGATATCCTCGCTCCTGCGCTCTCCAGAATCTCCGGATAGTTGCTGCCCAGTTTTCGCTCTCAATCGCCGAATCTCCCCTTTCAGATTTCTCTTCTACTCCGCCGTCGAAGATCGCAAACCCCCTTGCTCTGTGGAGAAATCGCCGACTCTCGCGCCCTCTCCCCTCCGAATCTGCTGCGTTCTCTTAGGTTTTTATTTCTTTTTCTCTCTCTGATCCATGACTCTGATTCATTCTTTCCTTAAGTTAATGGCTGAGATTGGCGTGAATAAACTTTCCAAATTTGCGCCCCTTTCCATTTCGCTGCTCCTCCTTGGTTTAGGTTATATCTCTTCTTTTTTTATCAATCTATATTTGGTCTTTTCTTGCTTTTTTTTTTTTTAGTTCTGGGTTTCCATAAATTGAGATACGATCTGTGATTTTCGACCTTGCTCTCTTTGTCGCCTTCTTCTCTCTTTTACTCTCTCTGCTCGGGTGTTGCTTTCATCCAGAAGGTTGATATAACTTGGCTGTAATCCCATTGATCAACTCTTTTGAAAAAATGTGTTATTTGTTTCTGGGTTGGATTTGAAACAGATAATTGCGGAGGTGTTGGGGACGGGTTTTTCTGATATTTGCATGGTGTTCGTCTGTGGTGGTGAATCTGAATGATTGTAGCCGACCTATATCTGGGATGGATTTGAATTTTTCTTTTCTCCAGCCTATTGATAGTGTGAAATGGTTTCTGCTTGTGTGTTTTCTTCGTTTTTAAATATATTTTCTGCACACTTACACAAAAGATGTCAAATTCCGTCAAACATGTGAAAATAACTTATCGAATCAAGTTTAAAGAGTATAAATAAGTGTGTAAAATACACACTTATCAAAAACTCATATCCATTACATTTAGCATGTAAAGCTCAGATGTAGTTGGCTATTATCTCATTCCATATTTCAATTCTACCTAGAATAAATCGTTTCTGGATATATTGGCATCGTAGTGAATAGTCTGAAGTTGAGATATCCATGCTTCCATTTCAGCCCAAAACCCAACTCGTGAATAGGTGCATAATCTGTCCTCTATGTCTTCGTCGGAACCCAATTCTTTTTCGAATTTGCAGCTGCAAATTCTCCAATGAGACCATATGATGTAGCAATGGGTGAAAAAAGACGGAGAAAAACTACGAAGGAAGAAAGAAGAGAAGAGGTTGGAAAGTAGGAAATGTTTTTATTCAATCAGAAAAATGTTATTCAATAATCTGCTTTCCAATTACAATGCTGAACTTTAAATAAAAAAATACATAAGACATTACTCTAGAAGTTTGAAAGACTAGGATATTGATGAACCATAAAATAAATAACAAAAAACTAGACTATTAATGAATAATAAAGAAACATTATGAAAAACTATAACGTTAAATGATGTCCTCATCATTATACACCTGTTATTTACAAGTTTCTATTAGAATCTGGATTTAAGTTTTTATGTTGTAAGTCTATTTCTCAAGTTTTAATTTCATTAACTTTACAAGTTCAAAGTTTCAAATAAATATCATAACAAAATAAAAAAGACAATTTTTTTTCCCTTGGAGGCTAATTACTAACAAATATGCGCCTACTACCCAAATATATTTTTTTCCAGCGGCTAATAAACGGACTGATGGTCTTAAGTTTTCAGATGCAACTTACAGCACCATGTTACAGCCTCATGAGGTATCCTTACTCTATTGCATTGCTTGTCACTCACCAACCATAACCTTCGAAAGACATCAAATCTCATCAATATAAACAAGATTATCTAATTCTTTCTAACAACCAATCCAAGTCTTTACATTTGCATTCCAGAGCTTATCCAAAAAAAACTAACTCTGAAAGAAATCTAAAATAGCATAGGCATTCGTAGTGGAAGAAAAGAAACAGAAGCAGAAACAGAAAAAGAGAGAGAGAAAAAAGACAAAAAAAGGAAATTTGAAAAAGCAGAACTAGAACAAAGATATTCTTTAGGGTAAAGTGCAATTTGACCCCTACAACTAGGTGAAATTGGCAATTTACACCGTAAACTTGGGTAAAGTACAATTTGACCCCTACAACTAGGTGAAATGGACAATTTACACCGTAAACTTGAATAATAGGCAAAAACAACCTTAATGTATTGATAATGGGCAATATAGTCCCTACCGTCATATTTTCTATCAAAAAATAATATTTTTTTCACTTATTCATTTTTTTTCCGAAATTTCCCTCACTGGACCGAACCGGACCAGACCGGTTCAGCTAATTCCACTCTTATTTATTTATTTTTTTAAATCCTATTTCTCGGAAAAGAGAAGACAGATTAATAGAATTAAAAATAAAAATAAAAAATCAAAGTGCAATTAGTCGAACCGGTCCGATTCGGTTCGGTATAGTGAGGGGCATTTCGGAAAAAAAAATGAACAAAGGAAAAAATATTACTTTTTTATGGAAAATATGATGGTAGGGGCCATATTGCCAATTATCAATACATTAAGGTTGTTCTTGCTTATTATTCAAGTTTACGGTGTAAATTGCTTATTCCACCTAGTTGTAGGGGCCAAATTGCACTTTATCCAAATTTACGGTATAAATTGCCCATTTACCCTAGTTGTAAGGGCTAA
The DNA here is from genome assembly GCA_022432975.1 of Begonia masoniana. Lineage (NCBI taxonomy): Eukaryota > Viridiplantae > Streptophyta > Magnoliopsida > Cucurbitales > Begoniaceae > Begonia > Begonia masoniana. The sequence continues at coordinate 48,897,189 of CM039503.1, read as the reverse complement.
ATTGTACTTTACCCTATTCTTTAATCATGTTACATTCTAGAGCGAAATATCTATCGCTCATCATTTATGGACTTACAATGTTTCTTTAACGAATTTTGGATAGATTGGCGCTGAAATTAATATAGAGAAAAAAAATTAAAATTAAGTCACAAAAGGCAAAAGCTAAATCAAAAGCTACAACACAAAATGGAAGTGTAAATTTTAGCCAGTTGATGATATATTAGGAAATATAAAACTCTTTCAGGCAAATCATCAAACACCTTATGTCCAAAAGTAGTACTCAGTAAATGAATAACAAACTGACCAAATCAGACACTTTGGAACACCCAGACAAAAAGATCTCCCATTTCCATTTCCATTTCAAACGAGTTTAAGTTTGAAAAAAAACTAAAAAAAAAAAAATATTTTAGGTGAATAAAATTTTACAGGCTTAGAATGATCCGTCAATTTCGTAAAAGGTCTACAAAACATCACCAAAACGAAAAACAGGAGAGATACAGAGCAAATAAAGGGAAAAAAAATAACGAAGCTGCATACCTCAGTGAGAGCAAAATAGAACTTGCGAACAAAAAAACAAGTCTACAACACTAGAGAAAAGAAAACACACTAAGCTGAGAAGAGAAAAAAACAAAGAAGCAGAAAAAACAACTCACTCAGGATGCAGCAAACCGCACCCAGCGAGATGAGAGAAAAAATAAACAGAGGGAGAAGAAATGCAACAATACGGTAGGAGTTGCTATCAAATAAATTAATATTATTTAAATAAATTACATTCTCTCTCTTTCACCTCATCTCTTAAGCAACTTTAAGTAACTTTGCACTCCAATAATAGCAACTCTTAGTTGCTTATAAAATAATTTTATATTAATTTTTTATATATATATATAATCATAATATTATTAAATTAAGTAAATATTATAGTTTATATTTACAAAAAAAAAGCAAATATTATAGTTTGATAAGCAACCAAAATTAATATTAATTATATATAATTAAAATACAATTAATAAAATTACACAAACACGGTTACCGTCCAAAATATTAAAGAAAAAATTTTCATAAGCATCTATATTTCAATACGAAGAATATTTTTTAATCAAATTGTACTCCTAATCGAGCCAGGTGGTTTCCCTGAATTTTATTTATATTGAGGGGAAAGTGTCGACCAGGTGGTTTCCCCGGTCGACACTTTCGGAAAACAAAGAGATTACATAATTTGCAGAAAAAAAATTACATAACTTGCGGAAAATAAATAACACTTATTTGCGGAAAAGAAATTACATAACTTGCGGAAAAGAAATTACATAACTTGAGAAAAATAAATTACATAACTTGCGAAAAAAATACATTAAAATTTCAAGATGTTAGTCCTAATATGATCACAAAATCTTTCGTGATCTTTTTTTTGTTGATCAGTCATATACGACGTATCCATAATGAGGTAGTCCATGTACTTTGTTATTCTCTTATCTTCTGCCTTTTTAGCTTCAATCTCTACTAATTTCTCAAATGCGACTGCTTTTCGAGATTGAGTTTCCAAATACTCAGCAGACTCACCTTTTTTTTTTTCCTTTCCCTTTCCCTTTCTTTTGGCTGCCTTTTGGCCAATTGGCCGCACTTCATGTACTTCATTGTCACTCTTCTCTGGATTAGATGACGAAGTGTATGCCCCTGATTCGGAAACTTTTGTTCTCTTAGAGCCCTCTTACTGATATGAAGTATTTCATTTCGGCTCATCCTTTAACATCTTCCAACAGTAGTGAAACATAAAATGAGAACCACCATTTTCAGATTTATACAGTTGGTGGGCATGCTCCATAATTTGGTCATCGAATCACCCACTATGGCGTGCTCGTTGAACTCGTTGGTAACAACCATTGAAAAGTAGTACCTTATGATATCTTATTCCAATGGTCCTTGCATTAATTCTCTGTTCTGCTACGCCCATCTTCGCGGTTTTCGTTGAAGTAATCAGCAATGCGATCCTAAAAGCGTGCTGCTGTTTGGTCAATGCCAACCACAGAATCCTTAGATGTGTTGAGCCATCCGCTTATCAGAAGTAGATTTGCTGCTTCACTCCACCTCATTTTTTGTTTGGATTTTTGAGGTTTATTCTCTTCAACAATTTGAGGCGCATTCTGTAACTCGTCTCCACTGCGTCTAGGTTGGGATTCAGAAGCAGAGGTGGATGGTGTTCGGTGTGAGGGAGGTGAACCAAATGGTGGTGAATTTGCAAACATGACAAATGGTGAATACTGGGACGTTTCAAAGGAACTCAAATTTGGGTTTTGAAATGGTGGAAATGGATAATTTTGAAAATTTTGAAAGTTTGATGGTACTTGATAATATTGAAAATGTAGAATTTGAGAATTTTGGGATAATTGATTAAATGGATTTTGAGGTATTGGGTGAGGGATATTTGAAGAACTTTGAGAAAATTGAAAAAATGGATTCTGATAATTTGAGTGATTGAAATTTGAAGAGTTATCAAAATCCATTTGTATATGAATTTGAGGAAAAATGAGAAGGAAATTGTGAAGAAATTGTAGGAAATTGTGAAGGAAAAATGAGAAGAAAATATGAATTTGGACAACAAATGTTTGTATTTATAGATAGAAAAAATGAGAATATATAAAATAATAATTTTTTTCAATTTTTAACCGTTGAGCAACGGTGTAATTTTTTTGTGTATGACCCACATGCTTCAATTTGTATCAAACAAAACAGTACAATCTAAATAAAATATAATATTTAATCTAATTAAAATAGATAAACAAACAAATAAATTTTTTTTAAAAACTATTTCACACTCCTAGTCAGCGTGGCTCAAGGGTTTCTTAAAAAAGTAACCCGTGAGCAATGATCGTTGCTCTCCAACGAGAATAGCAACAATTGTACTCTGACAAGTAACCAAGATAACACCTCCATTGGAGATGCTCTTAGAGAGCAGCGAAAATGGGGAAAGTCAATTTCTACGTTTATGACAATTTTACCCTTCAGACTAAAACATAGGGTAATAACCAATTTAAACATAAAACTAAGAGGTTTTTAAAAATACCCCATAAAATATCAAATCGAACAACCGAACCTCAAACTATAAAAAATCTAGCAAACCAAACCCTGCCGGACACCCGATTTCAAAAAATGGAGAGTCGTTTTCATTTGCGCTAGTTCGACTCGAAGAGAAGAAGTCAAAGTGATTCTTCGACCTATGCATTTGATGGGCTCGCCTATGGAATCACTCTGGGGGTAGTGGGACTCCTTCTTCGTCAGTCAGAGACAGCAGCAGATAAAACAAGAGCGAAAATAGCTAGGAAACCCCACCACTTTCCTTCCCCCAGCTCCCCTGGTTACTTGAATAAGAGTCGGAGGGGCCCGGAGAATCACGGCAACACCGCGGAGGTTTCACTATCCCCATCTCCGCCAGCTATTGGGTTAGCCATTTTCGTTATGACTTTTCGAGTCCTAGGGACTATTGCTGTAGAATTTCTTAGCAAGAAGGAAAAGTCCTGTCCTCACTTTAAGAGGGAATTGGGGAGTTGAGCTGGGACCATGACTTTGGAATTGAGCGAAGGGAAGCAAACTCACTTAGGCAGCTCGAAGCACAGGGAAGGTATACCGATTAGTCCCACCCTGGAAAGCATAGTCAGAAGAGAAAGCGAACCGGGGTCCTCTATTTAAGATATTTACGAAGGAATGCCCGACTCCAACTCGTGAAAACCAGGGTCGGACCTTATTCTGGTTCGGAGGAAACAGAAAGAGAATCACCTTGATACTAAACCAGATCGAGCCCTTCTCTAGAGAAGCTAAACTAGAACAGATAGAGCAGATGGTCCAACTAAATAACTTTTTCTTTTTCATTACTTCCATGGTCGTGCCCACGTGCAGTTACAACGGGGTCCCATTTTCAGAATCAGGCCCCCTTTTTTGGTTATTGTCCGTGACTTCAGTCACGGGCCAACAGTAATGGATAAAGTGGGGAGTCGTGTTCCGAAATCGGGCCCTCGTTTTCTGTTATTGCCCATGATTTCAGTCACGGGCCAACAGTAGTAGAGAAAATGGGGGGCCGCTTCCATTATTTATTGATAACATGTGGTTGTTTTCTAAAATGGGAGACCGATTTCCGAAATTATATAAGGAGTCGGCCATCAATTCTTCACCACCGACTCTCGAAAATTCTAAAACATCTACACTTTTTCTTTTCTCCCTCGTATTTTCTCTGTATTAGCGACATTGATGGATTCTGATTCAAGTAGATTGGTTGATTTAGACAAGACAACAACCTGTGATGCCAATATGGATTGGTATGCGGATGTCACATCCATATATAGTGATCTTCGAGAATTTGATCACACAGAAGGTAACGAAGAAATAGAGGTACATTCGACCTTAAAAACTCTAGACGATGAGCTTTGAACACCGGTCAAACTCGGATAATGACAAGGTAAAAAACATACTGATAATTGAAGAAATTTCGATTGGCTTTTTTTGGGGAGAAAATATAGTTTATTAAGTGAAATTAGAGATGAAATAGTAGATTACGCACTGAAAAATAGTTATGGGATCAAATTCACTAAAAGCGAATCTCAGCGACTGACGGCAGTCTGTGAAGATGGATGTGATTGGCGATTGCATTCTTCGAAGATGCAAAACAAGCTTACGTTTCAAATAAAGAGTTTCACTGATTCTCACAATTGTACAAGAAAAATGGAGAATCGACACGTTACTCAAAGAAGGGTGGCAAATAATTATTTGAATAGGTTCAAAAGTCAACCTACATGGGAAATCTCTTCCATTATCGAGACAGCGAGAAAAGATTTTAATGTGAACATTACAACCAGTCTTGCAAGAAGAGAAAAAAGCGAAGCTCGAAAACTTAATGATTGGAGGGAGGACGAACAATTCAAACTACTGCATTCGTACGCAGCAGAAATACTTAGATCAAATTCGGGTAGCACAGTAAAAATACATGGTTACCTGGTGGGCTCTGGCGATAATGAGTCATGCGTATTCCAAAGAATGTATATGTGTATCGCTGTTTCCAAGGCAGGTTTAGTGCACTGTGGTAGACGTATTATCTGTTTGAATGATTGTCATCTAAAGGGCTCGTGTCCCGGCCAATTACTCACAGCAGTTAGTATTGATGACAACGATTGAATATATCTCGTTATAGTTGCCAACGTGGAGTCAGAGTGCAGAGACTTACGGACGTGGTTTTTGCAAATATTGAAGCAAGACCTAGACACTCAAGATGGATACGGATGAATAATTGTGTCGGATCGACAAAAGATATAATGCATTTATGGAGTGAGATCGCATCTGTTATTGTTTATCGAACCGCTTATTTAGTGGTGTAATTGTACTGTGTAAGGAAGTTATGTCTAGGAGACTGGATTTTAAGTGGGACTGTTTGTGACCCCTCCAGCCTTTCCTAAGAACTTACTTGGAAATATAATTCTGTCTAGGAAATTGTCCAGTACAGTCTTTTCTGAGAATTATTCTGATCAGTACTCTCCACGTTTTACAACGGCGGTATTATTATTAGTGTTTCCACCAATTTTATTATTTTTCCAACACAAATATTGAGGCGTTGTGGTCGTTATATTGTTTTATGTTGACTTTGTTTTTTTTTTTTTTCTAATATCAGGATTTGTTGTCTATTGTGAAAGATGAATTAGGTTTAGCCGAACACCGCTACTGCCTCCAACATATGTACGCAAACTTCAAAAACCAATTTCATGAGAGAACGTATAGAGATGCAATATGGAATGCAGTCAGGGCAACCACAAATTATCATTTCGAGATAGAAATGAGGAAACTGTATCAGATTATATCAGATTAACCCGGATGCCCATGCATGACTTCGAGGAACAGAGCCTAGTTATTGGGCTAGTCATGCATTTTCCTTGATTTATAAGTGCGAAATGAGCTTGAATAATTTATGTTAGTCATTCAATGCAGTTCTATTTTTGGTCAGGGACAAACTGATCTTTACCATGTTTGAGATGATCTGAAAGTACTTGATCACTCGGATAGTGAAAACGTATAGCTCGAAATTGGAGCCCTATGTTTGCGAGAGCTGGACGATTTGAGATCAGAAATGGCAACGAACAATACGTTGTCAACATGAATGCCGTTGTGTGCAACTGTAACAGGTAGAAGCTTACTGGAATCTCATGTGTCTATTCCATTCCGTGCATACATTTCATAAGAGTAGTGCCGAAAAATTACGTGCATCCATACTATCACTGGACAACTTACCTGCAGATATACTCAAATTATATTCAGCTTCTTAGTGGCCAACAAATGTGGCCGCCAGTTAGAGATGTGGCCTCAATACTTCCGCACATAAGACAACGCCAACCAAGTAGGCCGAAGAAGACAAGAGTGCGAGATGTTGATGAGCTGCCAAGTTCGACAATTAGTAGGAAGAACTCAACGATGTCATATCGTATATGTCGGCGGCAATGACATAATAGTCGCACTTGTCCTAACAAGGAATCCTCTTTGGGCACTGCTCCGATTCTGCTTCCCAAGACACAATTATAGGGTTCCACGCATTTGACGGGACGCAGATACATTTCAACACGTTTCACTCATAGAGACACTAACATTCTTTTTTTTTTATTATTATTATAATTTTCATTATGTACAGAAATCTTCAGCACGCAGCCGCGACAGAAATGAATGAATGTTCGGGATATAATTTATGGATTTATTTTAATGTTTAATTTATAGCCAATGTGTAATGTGTAATATATGAATTTATTTTAATGCTTAATTTATTATTAGTGTAATGTGTAACATATTGATTTATTATAATCTGTAATGTACAATATATGAATTTATTTTAATAATTAAATTATTATTATTGTAATGTATAATTTATGGATATAGTATAATCTGTAAATTCTGTATTTATTACATAGTAAAAACTAATTTAAACCTCAATTACAATCAATCATACAAGTGTTAGAAAATCACGAATATAGTTTGGTATTTTTTTAAATTAATTTATAAAATAAAGAATGAACGAGAGGTATTAAAAAAAATACCAAACGATATTGAATTTACTTTAAAAAACTTTCACATGTTCATCACATCATGAAAAGATAATCTGAAAATTTTCGTGATTTTCTAACACTTGTATGATTTATTATAATTGTTCTACATCTATTTCATAAAATAATTAACTAAAATTACAATAAATCGTACAAATGTTAGAAAATTACAAAAATTTCAAGATTATCTTCCTATGCTCCATCATGGCCAACCTCTGGTTCATCATCTCCCACCTCTCCTCCATCCTCTGATTCATCATGGCCAACCTCTGGTCCATCTTCCTCCACCCAGTAGCCTCATGGGGCCTCTTGAGGGGACAATGCCACCGTCGTGACGTCCTTCATAAGAACATCGTCTGCTAATGTGGAGGCCCCCTGATCAAACTTGAACACCCAAGTCTCATCGACTTCGACTAGACTCATCTGAGTCAAATGAAGCTTATCAAATACATCAGCAGATCTCAGTGCTCTCCTCGACTCTCCTAGCGGTAGCTGAATCCTAGCTTGCTCGACGATCTTCTAAATTAATGTGTCGTACGCCAAATTTTTGTTGGATGTCCGACCTATCTCGAGCATGTGACCTAAAATCAGGTACCAAAGGTCGAACCTCCTGCCACTATATAGTTTCTCCATCACATACATGCAGCTAACGAGATCTCTATGTCCATTGTGAGGTAAAATGGTGTGAGTTATCATATTGTGAATAACCCGAGCTTTGAGGTTCAAGTCCTTTGATCTTGGCTTCAAGAACCCGACGATGTTGGAATTGCAGTGAATTGTCCTGAGGAACTCGAGTCCCTCTGCCGATTTGAAAAATTCACAGTCTTGATGGACGTGGTAGTATCTGTCCACGTCCATCCCTCCTGTAGAAAACCTGATCATTTCATTAATCACGTCTGCAGTGATGACCATCTTTGTACCAATTACGTACGTCTTCAGCGTCCCAGACCTCCCAGTAGCGTTCAAGTTTGCATAAAACAAGCGAACAATTCTGTCGTAGCTATCGCCCTTCATTCTGTACACTTCGTGTAAGGCGATTTTGTCGAATATCTCCTGGATCTTCAACGACTCCCAACCTTTACAATTAACGGTCTGATGTGCCTACGATCTCCAACCGTCAAGCACAAACACCAGGTATGTATTTTAATCATTATCATTTTTATCTACTAATTGGTTTGTGTTTCCTTTTTAGATAAAGTCCTTGTAAAACTTGGAATGAAGGAAGATGGAATGTGTCTTCCCTTCAAATATTGTAACCAAGCTAATTTCATATTTTTAGGAAACTTTAGTTTTATTAAAACATTGTTTATTGGCAAACATTAGCCATTGTTGTTTTTGGGATATTTGTTTAAGTAAATTTTAGGTTATTTAAGTGGAGGAAGCCAATTGACGAGGAGCCAAGTCACAAAAGTCAAAACAGCCGAGGAGTAGCAGCTAGAGCGCGCGTGGGGCGCGTACGCCAAACCTTCAGAATGCCCAACAGCTATTTTTCATTGCCAACGGATACTTTCCGATGGCTCTTTCCTTCTTCTGCAACCAGAAGCTTCCCCTTCACCCTTATTTCTATTTAAGCATCCATTGATGCTATGTAAACGTTTTGACAAAGTCCTGAATAGAATTGAACATTAAAAGAGAATGTATCTCTTCTGCCGTTGGAGTGTTTTCCTTCGCAAGGGTGAACTGTCGATCGGTGAGAGACCGATTCGAAGCCCCACGTTGGTGTCTCTCTTTCTGGTGCGTAATATCCAGAAGGAAACGCCATTCGGTTTCCTCTAGTTCGGTGCATAATATCCGAATTTTTGGAACCAAAATTGCCTCCGAGTTTTTCTGGGTTCTCGGCCAGCTCTCTTGCCACTTCTCCCTTCAATCTTTAGAGGTTGGATGCCATAGAGGATAGTGGAAAAACCATCACCATTGTCCGTGGTTTCTTCCTCACAGAATAACCTTTGTTGGCGGCTTCAGTAGCCGTTCGACCGAGCATGGTCCCTCCATCAAATTCTCCAATTGGGTAATCTTTCATCCATTTTATCGTTTCTTTTCTGTGCATTTTGGGAGACTCTTTGGGCCTATTGACCAAGAGCACTTGTTTGTTGTTTACCCTCTATTTTGTATTGTTTTTTCCCTTGTTTTGTGTTGTTATTCTGCTGTCTGTGTTGTTGTTTGTTTTGTTTCATTTTGATTGTTCAAATGGAACTCGAGGGTGCAATGATCGAGATCCAATTTGTATCATCTGGTATAAGAGCTAAATTGCTCCTTGTTTTTGTTTTCTGTTTTAGGTGAATTTTCTCTTCTGTGTTTCTCCGTGTTTTGGTCTCTGTTTTATTCTTCTTTATGTGTCATATATCACTTATGTTTCAACCATTTTAAATGCTAAAATTCTATTGCAAATCTGGTTTTGCATACCTGTAATTCTGTTTATTAGAGGGATTTTATTCTTGAGCTTTCACCTTAATTTCTGTTAGGCAACAAGTATAAAATTAGATTTTATTTGTGCATACCATTTGTTGTTTCTATTTTCTTCAATCTGTGCAAATTGGTTTTTCAATTTTGAAAATCTGCCTGTTTAGTTTTCTGCACATTTACCTCACATTTTGGTTGCTTAAAAATCTGTTTATGTGATAAAAATTAATAAACATAATTGTGAACTTACTTGCTGGAGATATACGTTGGTGATATTATTGCTGAATAGTATCACAGAATAATTCTATAAATTCGGATATTGATATAGCACATAATTGCATGTCTAAACATTTCTCTGGTGCTAACATTCTGTTATTTTATTGTTGTATTTTTCCCCGAATTGTATGCCGTTTGTTTACTGCAAAATACTTTTGATTTTTCTCTGTTTGTTGTTTTGTTTTGCCCCCTTATTTTTCTATTTTGTTTCAACATGTTGTGTTTTGATTTGTTTTGTGTTTTTTTTCCTTAAGTGTTGAAATGGCTAGGAGAAACAAATCCACCTATTACCAAGACCTTTATGATTATAATCGAAACTGAAACTCAACCTACCAAGATCCATATGATTATGAGTATCACCCAAAACATAGAAAATCTGTTTCTACCAAGGGAATGTTTGAAGAGTTTTACATTCCTATTTTTAGAGGTTTAGATGATAAGAGAGAACTTAATTATTGGTTGGACAAGACCGAATTGTACTTTGTTGGTAGAGGATATTCAGAAAGGACCAAGGTTAGACTAGTCATCGAGAAATTTAGTGATTATGCTAGTCATTGGTGGGAAAACCTCGTAGCAAAAAGGAAGATGAATTATGAGAATGAGATTGAAACTTGGAAAATGCTAAAGGATGTCATGAAGAGGAAGTTCAGTCCAAATAGCTATCTCTTAGAACCAAGTCCTAGGATTCCCTCAAGGAGACCAAGCCGCCCCGAACCACTACCTTATTTGGATTCTTCCATGGTGAATTTTTTAGGAAGGCCCCTCGCAAAAGAGATGAAAAAGCAATTTTAATTGAAGAAACCCCAAGGCTAATAGCTAAGGACGTCAAGTGTACCCAATGCTTTGGTCGTGGACACTTAGCCCATGTATGTCCTAGTCCACCACAACCGAAATTAAAAGAAAGCACCTCAAAGCCTAAAACTAAAATTGTTAAATGCTTTTATTGTCTTGGTTTTGGACATGTAACATCTTTATGCCCTTTCCAATCATCTAAGAAATTAGTAGAGGATCCTAAGGAGGTTGATATTGACTTAGAAGAGCCAACCAACGAAGAGGATCATTCTCCTAAAGAAATTTTTTATGGTCAAGAATCCCAATTACCCAAGGAAGAAATCAAATTGTTGGGGGAACAAAATACTTGTCTAGAAGGACTAGAGGCCTACAAGGAAGAAGTTGATGTGTAGAAGCACTTGTTGTAACTCTTCCCTAATTGAGAGTGAGTTATGGATAAAGACTATCTTCTTTTCCTTGATGAATTCCAGGATCTATTTATGAGGAGTACGACCGTGAAATTGATGCCTTAAATTTTGATTCTTGTGATCACATTAATAAGAGTAGTGCTGTGTTGATCGAAGATATCTTTGATGAATCCCCACTATGACATGCCTAGGGGCCCAATTACTTGAAAACTCAATAAAAGCCCAAACTTTATTTATTCTCCTTACTTGTTATGATGTTTCTTTTGTAGGTGTTAATCCAGGGGATTCTAGCTCGTTGGACATGGATGCCGCATGGGAGCCTAGCTATATGGATGCCCTCTTGGAAAGCTCAGAACGGAATGGAGAAAACACTAGAGCACCAGCTGGAGTATCAGAAGCCGAAATTTGTCTTATGGGGAACAAATCGTTGTAATTTTCTTTTGCTTGTTTTCTTTGTTATCTTTTTTTTGGCAAACTTTTAGCCATTAGTTTTTGGCATCCATGTATTAGTTTTATTGGCTAGATTTACTCACATCTTGGTAACATGGTTGTGGGTTGAAGACCACAAGTGGTTAGGCTCACTACTAAGCCCACTACTTGTCCTACGTTTGGAATCATTACTTGGCCCATATTTGGAAGCATCACTTGGCCCACATTTGGATGCAACACCTTCATCAAATAGGCCCATGAAGAGCCAACCCAAGAAAGCCCAAGCTTGAAGATTTGGCTCATACAAGTACATCAAGTAGTGGCCACAAGAATGGATGACATGACCATTTAGCACCATTGATAAAGCAAAACAAGAAAAGCACCTCAACCCTTGGATGAAGCACAAGGATTGCAATATTGTCCCTTCATCTTGGTCTTCATCAACGGCTCCGATCCTTTCCATGGAAACCCTAACCTCCACCCTAGGTCTATATAATACATGCATATTGTTGTTTTCAAAAATATTTTTGCCAAATTTGAATAGAATTTCGTTTTCCTTTTGAGCATTGCTCTTGGAGTCCACGGTTGTGCCAAAACCGTGAAGGAGTGAGATCTCCATTGATATCCAAGCGTAAAGGTGCTTGAATATCTTTTACCATTCTTCTTCCTCTCTCTTTGGAGAGCATATAGTTTGAAGAAGGCAAACCTTCCCCAAGGTGGTTGGTGTTTCCTTTGGGAAAACACCTTTGCCTCAAAGCAAAACATAAGATAGCTTTGGAAACCTCAAACGGGCTATTCTTCACCATGATTTTCATCCATTTTTGTTTATCTTTTTGTGTTTCCATCGTCACAACTTTTCTTTCTCACACACTCCTCTACATTTCATCTTTTTATTGTATTTCATTTCGACCTCATCTTCATCCTCGTTTTTGCACAAATTCGAGAGCACACTATCACCCGAGTACCTTTAGTTCTTTGTGGGTTTTGAGCTAACACTTTTTGGGGCTTGAATAATCACACTACCAAATCTATTTTGTGATGATTTGATTGACTTAGATTGTGTGGATGAATGCTCTCTTGTTAATAATAAACTAGTTATGTTTGAGCCACTTTCGGGATCCTTTAAAAAAGAGGAATGTAAAGATGTTGCCTTGGCAAAAAATTTGAAGGAAGTGAAGGTTGACGAAATCTTTTTTCCCCATGGAGGTAATGCAAGTCCATTAGCACATCATTTGACCAAACCTACCTATAATATTATACCAAGGTTTGCTTCATTAAATACTTTGATTAGTTGGTGTTTTAGAATTGGATGGACATTTAGCTTGCATGGTACTAGTAAAAATTGAAAATAATTATGTTTCGTTGCGTATCTTAGATTCATTTCATGATTTATTTTTAAAAGCCAACGAAAACAATTTATCTAATGTCATGGATGATTGTTCTTTAGCTATATAATAGCCTAGTAAATTTAACTATCAAAACAAGAATGAACATAAATTAATGATAGTTAAACCATGTTATTATGATTTCTTATTGTTCCTAACCAAAGATGATTCAAATGTGGTGAAAAATGAATATTATTCTATTTTGTCATTGTGGAATGAGCTTAGGGACGACCCCTTGGGAACCTCATGGTTTCCCAATCTTGGGATCACATATGGAAATCTTGGAACCAATAAGTTGGTTAGTGAAACCACAACAAAGTATGTAACTTCTAACCACTTAATTGATTGGATATTGAGAATTGGATGGTTAGTAGATCATTTTGTTGTTGGACTTGTTTTGGTTCCTTGACATGATACTTGCAATTCTACTTTTTAGATGGATTATATTTTGATATTTGAATTGGATATTAGATTGATTAAATAATCATGTCACGTTAAATTTGTGAATATTTGGAAAATGATTACCATGCTTCCTCTTGATCTATTCGGTAATGAAAGTTGCATTTTGTTGAATGACCGAATATGTACTTGTGAATTCATTTTTCATAAAATGTTCTTGTTTCTCTTTCATGAAGGTACTTAACTATAAGTGTGACAATAGTTGGTTATATTCTAGTAGCTTCATGAAATTTTTTATGCTTATCATTGATAAAATCTTTAGTTATTTTGATTTGGATCAAAACTTTTTCTTCAAGCCATCTTTTGATAGAACCAGCATTGGTACTAATGTCTTGATGAGGTTTATTTTATATTATTCTTTTATGGATTATTGTACCAATTTCATGACATTATTTGATTTCCGGTTGTAATGACCCAAATGTGCACGTATGAGTATAACTGCGGGGTAAACCTCGGGTTGCAAGGTAAACCTCGGGACCTAAGCCAAGTGTAGACGAATCCCGGACTTGAGTATAGACAAATCCCGGGTCGTAAAAAGGGGGTCGTCACAATCTCACATCACTTGGGGAAGTATATGAAAATGAAACATACATAAGGAAACCCTCTCAAGACAGTAAGACGCATTTTGAAGCACAATTAACAACGGATCCCATAAGAACTCCGAAGTTAAAAGTGCTTCGGTGAAAGTAGTACCAGATTGGGTGACCGACTTTGAAGTCCTCGCCAAACAAAGCCGTGAGGGGAGGATATTGAGATACGGCCCAATCTTCAAAGCGGACAATATCTTACTGGGAAAAGGAGTCGTTATAAATGGTATCAGAGCCTGTACCCAACCAAAAATGTGGCCAACGAGGATGTTGGGCCCCCGAGGGGGGGGGTGATTGTGATCACCCGAATGTGCACATATGAGTACGACTGCGGGAAAAATCTCGGGTTGCGGGGCAAACCTCGGGACCTAAGCCAAGTGTAGGCGAATCCCAGACTTGAGTATAGGTAAATCCCAGGTCGTAAAAAAGGAGTCGTCACAATCTCATATCGCTTGAGGAAGTATATAGAAATGAAACATATGTAAGGAAACTTCCCAAGCTAGTAAGAATCGTTTTGGAGCACAATTGGCAACGGATCCCATAAGAACTCCGAAGTTAAAAGTGTTTCGGCGAGAGTAGTACCAAGTTGGGTGACCGACTGGGAAGTCCTCGCCAAACAAAGCCGTGAGGGGAGGATATTGGACTACGGCCCAATCCCTAGAGCGGACAATATCTTACTGGGAAAAGGGAGTCGTTAAACCGGTGGTATTTATTTGAAGGGTGTATAATTTCCTTGATGTCATTGTATAGAACTCATGTAAAGAAAGACGATATGTATTTGTTAGTTCTTATTATATTTTTACACTCTATTGAGAAGCTGAAGCTCAAAGAAAAAACCCATGTGGTAAGGTTGTTGAAGCCTCAAGAAGAAGGAAGATCAAAACCACAACCTCACAACCTTGGGTCAAAAGAGTATGGCAAGGCTACCAAGGCAAAAAATCAAGTTGTTAGAGAACATTACTGGTGGCGTAAAGGATTGCAACTATTTATCATCATGAGTTGCAAGGGAATTCAACCTTTGGATTTGACTCATCAATCACCTAGAGAGGATAATATGCCTACAATCCCCAACCGTCAAGCACAAACACTAGATATGTATTTTAATCATTATCATTTTTATATATTAATTGGTTTGTATTTCATTTTTAGGTAAACTCCTTGTAAAGCTTGAAATGAAGGAAGATGGAATGTGTCTTCCATTCAAATATTGTAACCAAGCTAATTTCATATTTTTAGGAAACTTTAGTTTTATTAAAACCTTGTTTATTGGCAAACATTAGCCATTGTTGTTTTTGGGATCTTTGTTTAAGTCAATTTTAGGTTCTTTAAGTGGAGGGAGCCAATTGAAGAGGAGTCAAGTCATAAAAGCCAAAACAGCCAAGGAATAGCAGCTAGGGCACGAGTGGGGCGCATGTGCCGAACCTTCAAAATGCCCAACAACTATTTTTCATTGCCAATGGATACTTCCCAACAGCTCTCTTTTTCTTCTGCAACCAGAAGCTTCCCCTTCAGCCTTATTTCTATTAAGCATCAATTAATGTTCTGTAAACGTTTTGACAAAGTCCTGAATAGAATTGAACATTAAAAGACAGTGTTTCTCTTCTGTCGTTGAAGTGTTTTCCTTCGCAAAGGTGAACTGTCGATCGGTGAGAGACCGATTCGAAGCCCCTTGTTGGTGTCTCTCTTTCTGGTGCGTAACATCCAGAAGGAAACGCCATTCGGTTTCCTCTAGTTCGGTGCATAATATCTGAATTTTTGGAACCAAAATTGCTTTCGAGTTTTTCTAGTTTCTCGGCCGGCTCTCTTGCCACTTCTCCCTCCAATCTTTGGAGGTTGGACGCCATAGAGGATAGTGGAAAAACCATCACCATTGTCCGTGGTTTCTTCCTCACAGAATAACCTTCGTTGGCGGCTTCAATAGCCGTTCGACCGAGCATGGTGCCTCCATCAAATTCCACTCCAATTGTGTAATCTTCTATCCATTTTACAGTTTCTTTTCTGTGCATTTTGAGAGACTCTTCAAGGCTGTTGACCGAGAGCACTTGTTTGCTGTTTATCCTCTGTTTTGTATTGTTTTTTTCCTTGTTTTGTGTTGTTATTCTGCTGCCTGTGTTGTTGTTTGTTTTGTTTCATTTTGATTGTTCAAATGGAACTTGAGGGTGCAATAATCGAGACCTAATTCGCATCACGGTCTTCCCATAAATCATCGATCGACTCGACATACCCAGCTCAAACCGCTCTTGACACAACTGGTTTCAAAATTTATTCGACAAATACTCAGTTGCCGCTCGCGGCACATATGACGGACCTGCTTGTGGCGGAGCAACTTTTCGTTTGAAGACATTTTTTTCTGGGGGTAGGGGGGGGGGGGGGGGTGGATTTGGGTGGAGTTTTTGTGGAATTTGATAAAAAACCATGAAAAGGGCTTGAATTTTGGGATTTCGGTCGATTTAGGGCTCGGTTTTCTCAAATTTGTGAATAATATTGGTCGAAACTAATTAGGGATAGAGAAATCAACGAAAAATGGTCAGATTTTGGCATGAAATTTTCATATTTTAGGGTTGAAAAATTGGGTGGCGAGATAGTTTTTGAAGATTTTTTTTTTTGGGTGGGGGGGGGGGGGGGGGAATTTCTTATATGCAGATGAGAATCAGTCTCCTGATTTGGAAATCGGTCCCCCATTTTTGAGCCCTAATTTTAAAACGAGGGGCCATTTTCAGAATACGGTCCCCTATTTTCAAGAACAATTGTAAAATGAGGGATCGTCTCTGTAAAATGGTTTTTGAGCCCTAATTTTAAAACGAAGGGCCATTTTAAGAATACGGTCCCCCTATTTTCAAGAACAATTGTAAAATGGGGGACCGTCTCTGTAAAACGGCCTCCCGTTTTATCCATTACTGTTGGCCCGTGACTGAAGTCATGAGGAATAACCAAAAACAAGGGCTCGATTCTGGAAACGAGTCCCCGTTTTAACTGCATGTGCTCCACACATTTAAGGGGGCTCGAAATTTTGGGATTCGGTCGATTTTAGGGCTCAATTTCTCAGATTTGTGAATAATATGGTCGAAACTAATTAGGATAGAGAAATCAACGGAAAATGGTCAGATTTTGGCATGAATGTCGGATTTTATGATTGAAAAATTGGTGTCCCATTTTATCCATTACTGTTGGCCCGTGACTGAAGTAACGAGCAATAACCAAAAATGGGGGCCTGATTCTGGAAATGGGTCCCCATTTTAACTGCATGAAGACGAGAATCAGTCTCCCGATTTGGAAAACGGCCTCCCATTTTATCCATTACTGTTGGCCCGTGACTGAAGTAACGAGCAATAACCAAAAATGGGGGCCTGATTCTGGAAACGAGTCCCCGTTTTAACTGCATGTGCTCCACACATTTAAGGGGGCTCGAATTTTGGGATTTCGGTCGATTTAGGGCTCAATTTTCTCAGATTTGTGAATAATATTGGTCGAAACTAATTAGGGATAGAGAAATCAACGAAAAATGGTCAGATTTTGGCATGAAATTGTCGGATTTTAGGGTTGAAAAATTGGGTGCGCGAGAGAGTTTTTGAAGTTTTTTTTTTTTTTTTTTTTTTTTGGGGGGGGGGGGGGGGGGGGGAGGAGGGGGGAGGGGGGATTTCTTATATGAAGACGAGAATCAGTCTCCCGATTTGGAAAACGGCCTCCCATTTTATCCATTACTGTTGGCCCGTGACTGAAGTAACGAGCAATAACCAAAAATGGGGGCCTGATTCTGGAAATGGGTCCCCATTTTAACTGCATGTGCACCGCACGTTTAAGGTGGGGTCCCCCTCCCCCCCTCGATTTCCTACGTGGCAAAACAGGGGCTCGATAAATTAAATTGACCCCCTGTTTTAGGCGAAAAATGAAAACGGCCTCCTTTTTCAGAAATCGGGGGCCTGACAAGTAGGGGTGGGCCTGATCTAGGTCGGTCCAGTTTCGGCTCGAAACCAGACTGGATTGAAGGATTCAATATTTTTATCCTGAATCCCAGAACTGGCCGTGAGAGGGTGTAGCACCCGGTTTCATTGAGCCAACTTATTTTGTCAACTAGTAGTGAAAGTTTTATAGATGAAATTGAGGGAAATTAGTGATTAGGCTAATGAGTGACTAGGCAAGGGCATAATAGTAAATTGAGATATAAAGTGGATAATCTATTTAAGGGAAGAGGCTCTGCGTTTAATGCACAGTAGCCGCTACCCTATTACCATTTCCCTTCGTTGATTTTCAGCTCAGCTCAGTAGATTTCCTTCCGACATTTTCCTCTCTGATTTTCTCCATTCTATGTGAGTTTTGTTTCATTTTACTTGCTGTTTTAGTGATTAGATAACAGAGAGATTGTAGGGGAGTGTTCGTGAATGCTGTGAGTGAGAGTTAGTTTCGGGTTTTGGGGAGAACCAGGAATGCTCGACGAACAGGACTTCCAGTTAGTTTCCCTAAGATTTTCTAAATAGTTTAGAATGAAGTTTAGTAATGCAGTGCTCTGTTTACGATTATAGGTTAGCAGACTTCCGAAGTAGCTAACAACCAGACAATCTCCAAGAGACCAGGTAAGTGAAGTATGCTTGTGCCTTCGGGCCTACATCACAAAACAGTAGGATTATGTTTGCTTGAATGTGTTTGTATGTTATGCATTATATTTTGAAAGTATGCGAAAATGAATTTACATGAAATGACATGGTAAGGAATGAACAGGCTGTAACAGATAAACTATTAAGGGAACTAATCCGCCCCTTAACTTATGAAGGGATTTATACTTTGGGAGAAGTGATCCAACTCCAAATTTCACAGGGGGATCTGAACAGTTGTTAAGGGAACTAATCCGCCCCTTAATCGAGAGAGAGGATGTATGACTTTGGGAGAAGTGATCCAACTCCCAATTTCATAGGGGGATCAGATCAGAAACGAATGCATATGCAACTGAAATGAGAAAGTAGAAACTGCATGTTTAGGAATTTATGTTTCAGCATTCCATTTCATTACTGCTTTACTTACTTAGCATTAGGCTAATAGATGAGTTTTGTGATGCAGGTAAAGAAGTGACAGCAGGTGTATTCTCTGAGTTTGCTGAGAACTAGGCAGGTTGGAGGGGTGCATTCATGCATCGATCTGGCAACTGATGGGGCGGTTTAACTGGTGGCAGTAGATGAGAAGGTTCGGTGAACCATGATTCAATTTAAGTATGTTGAGAGTTTTTATGACAGTGGTAGTTTTGATATTTGAAGACAATTTGAGACTTTTCTGATAATGATACTCTGTTGGTTTTAATAGTGGTTTTTACCAAATTTTGGAGTAATACACGGATTTAAGTAGTTTTGAACGGTTTTTAGTAAAATGCTCAAGTTCTTTTGGTAGTCAGAGTTTTCTTTGTTTAGAGTGAAATTATTGCTATGCTGTTTTTGTTGAGTGTTTTTGATCTATCGATAGATGATGTCTATCGGCAGATGTTGAGTATTTTTGATCTATCGGTAGATGATGTCTATTGGCAGATGTTGAGTATTTTTGGTCTATCGGTGGATTTAGTCCATCGGTAGAAGTCGAGAGATTTGTCTATCGGTGGATGTAGTCCATCGGTGTATGTGAGTATTAGAATTTGTCGTTTTGTGACCGGGTGATGTCGAATACTATATCTATCTGAAGATGTAGGAAGAAATTTGTCGTTTTGCGATCGGTAGATATGAATTGAGGATTTTTGTCGTCTAGTGATCGGAAGACGTAGCTTGTTCTATCGGTAGATGTGAGCTGAGAATGTTTGTCGTTTTGTGAGCGGTGAATGCGAGTGTAAAACGTTGTCGTTATGTGAGTGAAAAATGTAATTTGTACGACTTCTACCGCCGAGACTCTTTTGTCTCTATATCTACCGCTGTGACTATTCAACGGCAGATGTGTTCTGTTTTTTTTCTTTTTTAACCAACTGTCTTCAATATTTTAACTATTTAATAAATGTTGTTCATACAAATATTTTCCCGCTGTAAGTTTTAATGTTTTAAGGGTAAAGTCTTGATCGTTGAATGAAATTTTAAAATTTTCTCAGAAAGTCATAGTTCGGTTTAGTATTATGTGTGGCGAACCGGGTTCAGATAACTAGGGGCGTTACAGAGGGACCGGGACTAGAATGAAATTTTTGATCCGATCCCGATTCCTCCCACCATAATATTGAAAAAAGAGTTTATTTTAAAAAAATTAAAAATAAATCGAAAAAATTCAAATTGCCTATCAGAAATCAGAAATCAAATTTTTTTTTTCTATCAGAAATGAAAATCACCAAATTGCCTCTTATGAGAAACAGAATCAAACAATAATGAATAAACGCAGTATTAGAATCACCTCTTGTCTCTTATTGTTGAGAGTTGACCGAAGGTGGAGTGCGCGGGACACGGAGACTGAGAGGCGCAGTGCTTCGATTCAGCAGAGGTTGTGACGAGGACATCAAAATATGATTTTTATTTATGTTTTATTTATGTTTTACATTAAAGTATTAAGCTTTTTATATTTCTAGGTTAGCATTATTATGGTCTTTTATTATTATAGTTTTTGGTATGGTATTCTGTTATTTGTTTAATGGGTCATTAGTGTCTTTGTCATTTTCCAAGTAGGTTTTATTCTATTTAAAGTATTGCATTGTAACTTAGTGGGATAGTTGAATGAATGATAAAAATGAATGAGATTTCTCTGAAATCCCAATTTTCTTCCAATCTCCCTTTCTGATGTTTCTTTCCTCCCCTTTTTAGAACTTCTTCTTCCTACGGTTTCTTCTTCCCCTCACTCCCTATTTCTCTCTTCCTGCTTAATTATTTATTCATATCCGCTGCTGCATCAAATTTGGTATCAAAGCTCAAAGCAATTGTTTTCTCAAACAATTGATTCTGGGCACTTTTTGCTTTTTCTCTATGTTGTTCGCTGTGTTAAACTGTTCATCGTACTGTTTATCATACTGTTCGGGTACTGTTATGGTTACTGTTCGGGTACTGTTTATTGTTACTGTTCATCGCACTGTTCATCTCGCTGTTCATCGGGTTTAAACTTGGTTTCTATCCGATTTGGCATCTGTTCATCTTGTTCTTTGTTGTTCATCTACTGTTTGGCGAGGAACCGAGACCCGCGTTAAGACAGAGCCGTGCGACAGAGACGTGCGAAGGCTCTGTTCGGCGTTCGCTGCTGTTTATCGTAGGTTCATCACCGTACGCCTTTGTTCGGCCTTGTTTCGACCATCGGTGTTCGCCGCTCCTCCACGTATTCGAACAGACCGTAGCTCTTCATCAACGGGTGCTTCAGTTCGCAACTCTGT
This sequence comes from Begonia masoniana, assembly GCA_022432975.1. Taxonomy (NCBI): domain Eukaryota; kingdom Viridiplantae; phylum Streptophyta; class Magnoliopsida; order Cucurbitales; family Begoniaceae; genus Begonia; species Begonia masoniana. The sequence goes on along the minus strand of CM039503.1, from coordinate 48,876,084 downwards.
TTGCTGCACTCTGTTCGCGCCTCTGTTTGTAACCCGAAGTTTTTGTTTGGTCCGAATTTGGTCTTTGGAGTTTGCTGCCTGGAGCTCTCCGCCCGATTTCGCCGTTGTAGTCCGCTGCTCTGTTCTTTGTTTTCTGCTTGGTTAACTTGCTCACTGTTAAGTTGCTGGGAAGATGATCATAAGTGGTTCTTATGCGTTTGTGTGTGCTCACGGTATTCAAGAAAAGAGATGCTATGTTTGTGAACCTGTCTTCATTCACAAGCTCCAAGAGAAGATTGAATCGCAAGAACCGAAGGAGAATGTTTTGGTCAGTCCATACTCACATATTGGGGGGCACATGTATGCCAGTGAAGATTTTCTAATGGAATCTCCCGATACTAAACTTGAACATCAACTCATCCAGGTTGGAAATCAACTTCTTTCTCCTCCTCCTTCTCTGCAGGATCTCCTCTCTCTTCTCGACCAAGTGGATATTTGTTTGTCTAAGGTAGGACAATCCCCTTCTGAATCAATGCAGAAAGCACTTTCTGTTTCATAAAAGGCATTGATATTAGACCAACTTCTAACGCATTCAGTTGCCTCTTGCCTTATTGAGATAACTAGGATCACTGCTCCTGTTTCTCCCTATGACGATGAGAAAATGAAGATAGTATTTCACCTTATTATATCCTCATTGGAAAATCTATCTAATAATTCATGCCGATCTTTTAAGAAGAGAGTAACGAATCTCGAAACCATTGCCGAGGTCAAGATGTATATGGTCATGTTGGATCTTGAATGTGATAATTTGATTCTTGAAATGTTCTGTTGCTTCCTTAGGAATTTAAGGGATTATCATCCAGAAAATGTGTTCTCATCAATGGAGAGAATCATGACCCTAGTTTGGAAGAAAGGAAAGATATAAATGTGAAATTATTTGCAGCCATACTAGCTATTGCACAGAAGAACAAGGAAGAAATATTGTCCATTGCTTGAAAGTTAGATGAAAAGGTACTTGAAAATTGTTCTACTAAGTTGAAACCCTATATAAGTCAAGTTGTAAAACAGGTGGGTACCCCTATAGAAGATTACAGTGATGTAATCTCCTCTTTATGTCAAGCGGCCCTTAGCTCTGAAGAGCGTGATCAATTTCCTATTGGTAGCAAAAAGATGGGAAATGTAGTAGACAAACCTTCAGAGTCTTTTATGAGAAATGGAAGCGCCTTTAATGTAGACCATGTTCTGGGAAAGCTGGAAGTTAAAAAGGAGAATGGAAAACCCATTTACCAGTCATGGAATTTTGATCGTAATTTCAATGCCGAAGACATGATGGATTATAAAGGTCATTTTCGGCCATATGTTGATCTTTTTCTTCCTCCATCTATCGATTTTGATCCTGCTAATTCTGCTTTCCCAACGTGTCCTATCACAACACGTGAGGATAAAATTGAGGCTATTTTAGATGAACAGATGGTGATTACTAATGAAGGTGGGGTTCAACGTTTTCTAGTTTGCTGGGTAGGTCGTCCAAATGGTAAACGTACGTGGATTGTAACATCCGGTTCTATCGAACTAATTCTCTATTCTCTTAATTATGGTACACTTTATTTGGTAATAATAAAAGTAGGGTTAATGGATGACTAGGCAAGGGCATAAGGGTAATTAAAAATTTAAAAGTGGATAACGTATTTAAGGAAAGAGGTTTTGGGTTTAATGCACTGTAGCCGCCACTGTTTCCCAAATCATTTTCGACTCTCAGCTCCTCAGCTCAGCAGAGTGCGCTAGGAGGTCCTTCTCCGATTTTTCCTTCGACTTAGGTGAGTTTTACTAAGGTAACTTACTGCATTATGATTATAGACGATAGAGGGGTATCGTAGATGCATGTTCCTGGGAAATGCAGGGTGTAGTAGTTGAGTCGGGTCTCGCATGAATCGGGGATGCACATAGGAAAGAGTCCCAAACTAGCTCCTAGGGTTTCTGAATAGTATAGGATGAGGTCAGTAAAGATCTAATTGGTATTCTGTTTATGACTTTAGGTGAGCAAGGCTTCTAAAGTAGTTGAAACCGAGTTTTTCCAAGGAGCCAAGTAAGTAAAGTATGCTTGTGCCTTCGGGCCTACATCACAAAACAGTAGGGTTGTGTATGCTTGATTGTGGTTGTATGTCATGCATCATATTTTGAAAATATACGAAAATGAATTTACATAAAATGGTATGGTAAGGAATGAACAGACTGAACAGTTGTTAAGGGAACTAATCCGCCCCTTAATCAAGAGAGAGGATGTATGACTTTGAGGGAAGTGATCCAAACCCCAATTTCACAGGGGGATCTGAACAGTTTGTTAAGGGAACTAGTCTGCCCCTTAATCGAAAGAGAGGACGTATGACTTTGGGAGAAGTGATCCAACTCCCAATTTCACAGGGGGATCAGAACAGAAACGAATGCATATGCAAATGAGATGAGAAAGTAGAAATTTGCATGTTTAGGAATTTATGTTCAGCATTTCATTCATTACTACTTTACTTACTTAGCATTAGGCTAATAGTTGAGTTTTGTGATGTAGGTGCTAAGCTTTCAACAGGTGAATTCCCTGAGTTTACTGAGGAATAGGTGAAGTTGGAGAAGCACTTCTATGCTACGGTTAGGTGCTCTGATGAGGCGGTTTAACTTTTGTCTGAACGAGAGTTTTCAGTGGTTAGGTATTCTGATGAAGTGTTCTGAGAATTTTAATGTTAGTAGAAGTTTGATACTTCTTTAAACGCTTCTGTGATCTTCTTTTCTATATTTAGAAATATGATTTGATTTCGATTGTAGCTTGCTATTATGAATTTTTAAGAATTGTGGATTTGTGTTGATCAGAATGATTTCAGCAAAATGTACAAAATCGTTTAGCAGTTGGGTTTACTCCTTATTAGAGTCTCTTTTTGGTCCATCGGTAGAAGTTAGGTGTTTTGTCCGCCGGCAGATGTTGGAGGATTGAATCATCCAACTGACGTCATCGGAAGATGTCTTAAGTAGAGGCCATCGGATGATGTCTTCAGTAAAAGCCATCGGAAGGTGTGGGCAATAAGTTTGTCGTTTTGTGATCGGTGTGAGTTAGATGAACGAATCATCCAGCTTGTGTCATCGGTAGAAGTGTATAATAAGTTTGTCGTTTTGTGATCGGTGTGAGTTAGATGAGTGAATCATTCGGCTTACGTCATCGGTAGATGTGTATAATAAGTCTGTCGTTTTGTAATCAGTGTGAGTTAGATGAACGAATCATCTGGCTTACGTCATCGGTAGAAGTGTATAATAAGTTTGTCGTTTTGCGATCGGTGTGAGTTAGATGAACGAATCATCCGGCTTACAGAATCGATAGAAGTGTATAAAAAGTTTGTCGTTTTGTGATCGGTGGAAGCCTTCAGTGTTCTGTTTCCGCCCCTTTTTGTTGACTTTGTTTAGCGGCAGATGTGTTTGACTCTTACGATTTTCAAGTTTTCACGCTTAAGTCTTGATCTCTTCTGGCCGAATTATTTCTTAATATTTTAACCGATTATTCAAACATTGTTTTATAGCTTTACTTAATTCTGTTTGCTCAAAAGAATTTTCGCTGCAAGATTTTAAAGGTTTTGATATTTTAGAAAATGTCAAATTTTGACTTACGAGCGAAGTTTTAAATTTGGTCTAAAGTTTCTCAGTTATGTTCGAATTATGTGTAACGAACTGGGTTCAGAGAACTCGGGGCGTTACATGGATGTCTAGGGATGTACTCCAACATTTGGATCCAGACCTCTTGGAGCTCTTCCAAAGAATTCAAAATCTTTCTTTACCAAATTCTGGGATAGTTCGAAAGGATTTCTGATCCAAGCCCCCAGTCACACTAGTTTATGGTCGTCGACAAAAGGTTGTTCAACTGTTTAACTTATGGGCGGGAGATTGATTAGTTGCGGTATTATGGTTCTTTAAAATTGACTGGGAGTTTCTCGTTCCCCGGGAGAATTGATGAGGACATCAAAATATGATTTTTATTTATGTTTTATTTATGTTTTACATTAAAAGTATTAAGCTTTCCATTTTTCTAGGTTAGCATTATTATTGTCTTTTATTATTATAGTTTTTAGTATTTTATAGTTTTCTGTTATTTGTTTAATGAGTTATTAGTGTCTTTGTCATTTTCCAAGTAGGTTTTATTCTATTTAAAGTATTGCATTGTAACTTAGTGGGATAGTTGAATGAATGATAAAAATGAATGAGTTTTCTCTGAAATCCCCCTTCTCTTCCAATCTCCCTTTCTGATGCTTCTTCCCTCTCCTTTTCAGAACTTCTTCTTCCTACGGTTTCTTCTTCCTCTCACTCCTTCTTTCTCTCTTCCTGCTTAATTATTTATTTCTATCCGCTGCTGCATCAGGTTGAATGGCGATCGGCGACGGTGATGGCATTTGAGCGTTGCCGCGTGCCTGTGTGCTGAGAGTGAGCACTGAGTAGTGAGAACTGGGCACTGCAGTTGCTACGTAGTGACTAGTGCCTGAGGGCTGACTCTGAGAGTGAGCAGTGGAGAGTGACCGAAGTCGAACAGTGAGGGCGAACTTCTCTTCTGAGTTCAGAGAGTGAGTGAGGGTCGACAAAGCAGCAAACCCTAACTGAACTTCTGATTTAAAATCAAAAGCCTGAAGGGTTTCAGGATTTTTGTATCCGGACCAAGACTGATGGGATTTTGGGTGCGAGAACCGGTCCCGGACCGAATACCTTGAGGGACCGATTGAAACCTTCGGTCCGGTTTGGTTCTCGGTCCGATCTTGCCCATCCCTACCGGTAATGTTTGATTTGTTAGGTTTTGGATAGTTTGAGATTTAACTTTTTAGATTTGATACTTTAGGGGTTGTTTTAAAAAAATCTCATAGTTTGAGGTTTAAATTAGTTATTACCCAAAAAAATATATTAGTAATACACAAATTATTGAATAAAATTAATCCATTTACAACACATTAACTTCCTCTCTTTTTATAGTGATGGATATTTAAAAAAATAATTTATTAATGTGTGTTTTGTCCCTAATTATGTTTTAACCATAGATATTTAAAAAAAAAAATATTAATATATAATTTATTTTTAAAAAATCTAATCAATAAAAATAAATAAAAAAATAAAATAATTATGTTTTAAAGTTTATTAGCGGAGTTAATAGAAATAATAACAACAATATGTCTATTGCTAACACCTCAAATTCTGATTCGTCGATTGATTAAACTAAAGATTCAAGATATCATTTGTCATACTTTATTCATTTGATATTTACATGAAAAAAATTAATGGTGGTTTCAGTAGAAAAAACCTGGCCCACGTCAACCGAATCTCGCCTGCAGTTTTAGTTACTAGTACGATGTTTAATACCACGGGGATGGCTTATACGTTGCCGTTTCGCTTCAGTTCGTTTTATCTTCCTATTTTGCTTAATATCAAAATTTGTTTTAGCGTCGGAAAGGCTCAAAACGCTTCGTTCAATCTCTCTCCCTGCCTCTCTCTCTGTAGCTGAAACACACAGCAACGATAAATCCCGGAAGATTCAAAGCTCCCTCCCAGTTATCTAAATTTCGCGTCTTCCGCCTCATTACCTTCAGTTGGTTTGTTTAATTTCAATGGCTTTCGGTCTTAAATTGCGCATCCATGACTTCTCGATCCCTATTTCACGCTTTTTCATTTGTACTACAGTGAAGATTCGCAACGTTGCGTAGCACAATTCGTTTCGTCTGCAAGTCCAATTTGTTGAAGGTAATTATTATTGACAGAGTTTAAAGTTTGCAGATTTGTATTTTCACGAATTTCGTCGGGGGTTGTGCTTCTGCGTACGATTTATTCATTTCAATCTGTTGTCACTAAGATGGTTTGTTTTTTTTTTTTTGTTTCGTGTAGTTCAATTTTCCAGCGGAAGTTGATACGGAATCGAATTTAGGGTTTTTGGATTCGCCAGAGAAATGCATTATGGATATATGGATTTCAGTATTTCAAAATCGGGGGATAGAGCTTCGAATATATCATATTGACCTTCTGAGTAATTTATATGATTCCTCAAAAAGGTTAAAACGCACCAAGTCTTATTAATTTATTTCTTGAATTAACATATTACTAGTACCTGTTCACATGTTTTAAATTCTATAATCTGTGTACGTATTACCAGTACCTGTTCACATGTTTTAAATTCTATAATCTGTGTACGAATCGTCATGTATAATTAGGCGGTTGATTTTTGTCAATTTATCATTTCATTATCGTCGGAAATCAATTGACGTGGTCAGACTGGCCTTTATGACTGGTCTTTTATGTGTTATTGAACTGTTTTCATTATGCGAAGGTGCAATTACAACCTTACAGCTGTTATGTCCAAACTTTGAAGGTAAGCTCGTTATTATTTGGAATGGCGGGTGTTTGGGGCATTGTTCCTTGACTTCAGTTTGGGTGGCAGAGTTGTAGGAAATGATGTGATTACTTCTGTCAGTCATTTGCTTATAGTTTTAAGCTGGAACTGAATTAAATTTATCTTTAATTTTAAAGCTACAAGGTGTTTGACAAACTTATTTTAGTGCATTTAAGCTTGCTGGCAATATAAGCTTATAAGCTTAAGAAGTCATGCCTATGTTTGAGGAAAAGAGGGAATGATGAGGATTATAAGTATCTGGTATAAGTATCTGGTCAAAGAGCAGAATATTGGATTACTCCATTAGTGATCGGATTCTACATGAATTTTTGGCTGTCGAGGACCTGAATAGTGGATAATTGGCCTGATTATAGAACACTTCAAAACAAGCAGAAAATAGAAACTTGCATTTGTCTTGTTTTGAAGAGTAGAAATAGTGGATAATTCCTCTAGTGATCTGATTATACATAATTTTTTTATTTTTTTATTTTGAGGAGTAGTCATGCATTTCTTTCTGATTGCATTTGTGTGCTTCTCAAACTGTGGAATTCTGGTACAGCACCTCTCAGCAATAGCATCACATTAAAATTTTAATTTGATCCTATGGCTAACTAGCTTCCATTGGCATAATCTTGTGTCATGTGTGCACTTCTGCCATTAGGGTACCCCAAGGCGGCTGCTTTAAAAAAGGGGCAAATGTTGTGTAAGAATTTTCCTACTTTTGTTGTAAAATAGAGTAGTTCTTAAATTTGAGGGAGTCTTGGAGCAGTCATTATTTTAAAAAAAGAGAGGGATAACCAGCCGATCATGTTTTTCTGGTTTTTCTTTAGTCCAGTATAACTGATTATTGAATTATGATTTTTGATTAGAGATGCGTTTGATCTCTCTATTTATTCATCTTCTTTTGACAAATTGTTGGTCTTTTAAAGCAGGTTTCACAAGAAACATGGCTCTACAAAAAGTTTTTACCTTCTACTGATGTGACTTCGCCTAATATGAAACATTTAAGTTTTCCTACTGAGACACGCAAGGAAACTGATGTTGCTAATTCTGAGCCTGCCCATAATGTGGAGCCTGATGTGGAGATTGACATTAGAGAAGTTTATTTTCTCATTATGCATTTTCTTTCTTCTGGGCCATGCCAAAGAACTTATGGACAGCTCTGGAATGAACTTCTTGAGCATCAACTCTTACCCAGAAGATATCATGCTTGGTATTCAAGAAATGGGGGTTGCTGCACGGATGAGAATGATGATGGTCTGTCCTTTCCTTTAAGTTACAATAAATTGGTGGAGAGGTATTAAATGTGTTCCATTTTCGTTAGCTCCATAAGTTTTAATCTTTATGCAGGACAAGGTTTTCCAAATTTTTGTGATGGCATTTTTACATAGTATTACTTCTATAATGATGGAAAATTAGAGTGCTAATTCTGCTACTTGATAATTTCCTCTGATCATTTTCTCATATTTAGGTATACCCACGTGAAAAAAGATCACTTAGTAAAGCTTTTGAAGCAGTTGCTACTATGTAAAACCTCTCCATTGCACGGCACAAATGGTGGAACTGCTCCAAATGCATATGATGTTCCTACTCTTTTGGGAACCGGCTCTTTTTCACTTTTAAGTTGTAAGTCTGTGTTTGTCTATCCCATACCTTCTTTATTTTCATATAATAGGAAATAAAACGTAGTGGAATCTAAGAAGTTACCGGTGTAGAGGAGAGATCCTCAAAGGAAGAAGAAATTCAATTCTTTCCAAGAGTTTCCCAATTGAAAAAAAGGGGACAAAAGGCCTTAACAGTGTAAGATCATTATATATATAACGCAGAGATCCTCATAAATCCTAGAATTTCTTCCAGACATAAATCCATAGAAATGCAAGGATTAGCCCTTTTTTATGCTGCTTTCTTTGAATTTTGGTTGTCATTAACTGGTGATTTTTTATTTGTAATTGTTTTATTTGCTTATGTGATGATCATGTTTTTTTATTCAGAGTATGAATGACTGTTTCGTTTCTTCAACTTCTTAGATTTGTTTTTGGTTGTTCATGATTTCTCTGCATGGGTGCCTTGCTGGTAGAGGTATTTTCTCGCTAAAGTGTGATATTTTATCAATTTTCAGCTGACAGAGATGAAAGAATTAATGAACCAACTCATCCCTCTGCATATATGCGATGGCCCCATATGAAAGCTGATCAGGTTCGCGGATTAAGTTTGAGGGAAATTTCAGGTGGATTTTCCAGACATCAACGTGCACCTTCTATACGTGCAGCATGTTATGCCATTGCAAAGCCATCAACCATGGTACAAAAGATGCAAAATATCAAGAAACTACGGGGGCATCGAAATGCTGTCTACTGTGGTATTTTATTTTATTTAGTTCAAAGATTAGAAGACTAAGTGTTCATATCATTCTGCTAAGTCCTGAAATTTCTTTTACGAAGAGCTTTAGAAATAACTTGATTAAAGTAAAATGTTTACATTAGTTGCTTGTGCCTTACTATCTTTTACTTAATGACTCCCACCTTTCATTCCTCTAGGAGAAGTAAATACCATTGCCTTTTCTCAATCTTCATTCGGTATTTTGAGTAGTTAATTTTTGTTGCTTGGTTAACATTTTTCTATCAAGCATCAATGTCTGGCTTGAAGTTACTCATGGATTAATATGATATCACAGTCTAATCTTGAGATAATTAATCCTGACTACAACTTTGGCAGCAATATTTGATCGATTGGGAAGGTATGTCGTAACTGGGTCAGATGATCGCCTTGTAAAAATTTGGTCAATGGAAACTGCATATTGTTTGTCAAGCTGTCGTGGACACGAAGTGAGTTCAGATGTGTTTGAGAACGAATTATATATATTGTCTCCCCAAATGGGATGAAATTGTTTGTTTGTTGATTACAATAAATTTTGTGATTTGAAGGGTGATATTACTGATTTAGCTGTCAGTTCCAACAATGCTGTGGTTGCATCCTCTTCCAATGATTTTGTCATTCGTGTTGTAAGCCCTTGATTAGAATTTTTTATTCTTGGGCTATGTTTTTTTGACACTCAATGTTTACTTGCTATTCTTAATGGTTTTCAAACAGTGGCGTCTTCCTGATGGACTGCCAATTTCGGTTTTGCGAGGGCATTTGGGTGCTGTTACAGCCATTGCATTTAGTCCAAGGCCTGGATACCAGCTTCTATCGTAAGAATGGATTATATCCTTAACATTTTGTTTATTACAAACTTATTGATCCTTCGTTCGTTACTTGCTTCCCTAGAGGCATGTCAACTCCTCCAGAAATGGAGTCTTTAATAAAATTTGAAATGGCATAGAGAATATTGAATATAAACGGAAATGTTTATAATTTCCCTTAATATATCTTAAACCTATATGATGCAAAATCTAGAATTACATCTTTCATCCTCTCTTACACAGCTTTAAGTTTAGTTTTTGAGATCGTGTTTTGCTTGTAGTTATACAAATATTCTTGGAATTAAATCCAGTTATTGAAAGGAAATCCATTATGTATAAGCTTCCTATGATCATCATGGAATCATAGTTACATCCATGTCTTCCCGACTCCTTTTTTGTTTGTACTATTACTTCTTGTGGTTAGGGGTGAGCAAAAACCGGTCCGGTCCGGTTTTGAAGAAAATTTGAGCCGAAATAATAAAATTCGGTTTTTAATTTTTAAGACCGGGACTGTTTTTATTTTTTTAAGGACCGGACCAGAACCGGAACCGAATTTCGGTTCCGGTTCTAATCCGGTTCCGGTTTTCCCACTTTTTTTAAATTTAAAAAATTCTCTCTATTTTGTATTCTATAAGTAGACAATAGTGTTTTATATTTATTGTAAACTGGTGTTCACAAAGCAAGAATTGCAAAAGATGCTAAATAATGGAGTTTTTTCAGCTGATGAAATGATTTCGCAGCTTCAAACTAAAGAACACTGGTGGAGAAAACATGTAGTTTATATTATGAAATAATATAATAGTTTCAAAGTCATGGGCCTTTGATAATAGTTTCAAAGACGACTTTGACGATAAAGGATGGAGGCCTGTATTAGAAAGCATACCTGAAGCTGAAGGAAACTAGACTACTGTAATTTAAACTAGCTTCCTTAGCTTTACATCAAAAACTTATGATAAAAGCTTCTACAACTCCGCATATTTAAGGAGTGACCAACCTGGAAAAGTAGTCATTAGAAGCTGGCGAAAGTGTATAATTGATGAGGCTCTTGCAGCCAACACTTTCTTTACTCGTAGATCCATGAATGAAGGCTTGTCTGCCAGCTGACAATCCCTTCTGGGAACCAAAGGCAGATTTTCTTCCTTGCACTCTCGACAGAATTACTTCCATGAATTACATTTCTTGCGTGGTAAGCCATGAAATTTATATCAACAGAAAATCCTACACTTTTAATTGGTAGTAATAAATCACTATTTGCTCGGGTTATGATAACCCACTATCTTATTGAAATGGAAATGTGAAGTGATAATAGCAAGCATTAGAACAAGAAAAGAAAAAAACTCATTTACACCAAAAAGCCTGCGTAGCTGTTAAGTCTCATTTTTGGTTATCTAGAATTGAAAATATTAAAATATGCATTTTCCTAATCTAATTCCCTGAAAACAGAGAAATTTAGGGTAGTTCATGTTGAATGAAAAATTTACACAGAAAAATTTAAGAATCACATGAAAAGAAGACGGACGGAGCATGTTACCTGCCAATCTCAACAGCATAGTCACCAACAATGGTTCTAGGACCAGATTCAGAAGGATTAGTGGCTCCGATTATTTTCCTGCCAGTAGCCAAATACCAGAGCTATTAAAGGATAGTCTTACAGAGGAGAGCCGAGCGCGAATTGGAATCGAGCAGGGAGCGCGAACTGAAGAGCGTTTTATGAATTTTGAGTATTTTATACGCTTAAGCCTTCATCCTTTTGTCCGGATTCACTTCTTAATCTTAACTGAGTATCCGACCACTGTTTTCTAGCTTTGCCTTAACTCTGCTTTGTT
>CM039503.1:48065070-48115275 GCA_022432975.1 Begonia masoniana | reverse complement strand
AAACAGAAACGAATGACAGGAAAACATGCCAAGTCAATGCAAACCTAAAAGGAATAACTTTACACAGGAGCAAGAACTTACAGTGAGTACAGATTATAATAGCAGCAGAAAATAGAGAAAGACAGAAAATAGGGAATGAAGTCGGACAGGCATAGGCAGACAATTGGCGGAAGACTTAGTTTTTCAAAGAGGCAGAATACTACTGGGCTGTAGATGAAATTAAACCAAAAGATGCTCTGAATCGGAAGAAGTAAACAGTGGGTGACGTCAACCGGAAGAGGAGATGACGTCAGCCGGAAGATGGATGACGTCAACCGGAAGATACAAGCATTAAACGTAATCGTCAGAAGAAAAGAAACTGAAGACGAGTAAAATGAGCGGAAATATAGGCAGAAATCATCGTATGACGTCAGTCGGAAGATGTTCTGACGTCATCGGAAGATGAAGGCAGGCAGGTGAAATCGGGATGGGTGATGACGTCGTCGGAAGATGTGATGACGTCATCGGCAGATACAGGTAGTGAACGTAATCGGCAGAAGGTGATGACGTCAGCCGGAAGATGTTCTGACGTCATCGGAAGATGAAGATAGCAATTTAAATCGGAAGATGAAAACCTAAGGCAGAAGAAACACTGTTTGGCGGTAGATGCAGGCAAAATTCCTACCGGTAGATGTAATCAGAAGACATAGTTTTAAAGACGAGAATTTACAACTTTTGACAGGAAAGCATACAGACAGAGGGCATAAAAACAGAAGACTTAAACGTCTCAGATTCTCAAACCACATCAAAACATGGTTCTCGAGCACAACAGAAGGCATACAGGTTTCAGACCTTCATTACAAATGACAGATTTCAAGAAAACAAACTGCATGGATAGCTCTAAAATTCAAGACCATCCATGCATGACCTGAAAAGGGAGAACTCAAGCAATTACAGAATGTTTTCAAAACATTTCAAGACATTAATACAGAATATTTCATGAGACACCTATCAACTGTCGACAGAGATCAAAATCTTGACCATCATAACTTATACAATATATATATACATCCACCAGAATTTCCTACAGGTTTTTAAAACGAATCACAGAGCCTTAACAGAGTTTTTAAAACAAACACAGCAGAATTTCCAGAAGAGTTTACAACTATGACCTTCACTTTAAAAAAACTAAGACTTAAACCTCGGGACAGAAAACTGTGTCTGACTGCAGCAACCACCCCGAGAGCTCGAGCCACCAGCCATCTACTCGTCAGATTGAGGCACAAAGTCCTCATGTTCGGGTTCAGTACCTACATCAGAGAGTTCATCTATGAGTCTAAAACTCAGTAAGAACATATAAATGCAGTGATGCAGAATGCTATGCATGCGGTTTTCAGAAACACAGTGGCAGTACAGAACATTACGTTTCAGTGGCAGAGGGGTATAAGTGGGGCTTATAGGGGAACTGGCAAACAGAAGGTGCACTATCAGGCACAGCAGATTTTCAGACTCCCAGGGAGGGATAAAACCAGAGGGTCCTTGCTAGGGACAATTTATTTTCAGATTCCCAGAGAGGGATAAAACCAGAGGGCCAGTCCCCGTCCCGCACTTAACCAGTACATTACAGACAGTCAGATTTTATCTTGATTAACTTCAAAACCGTGTACAGAAAACAGTTTTGCATGAACTTTCAGAAAATCGTGTATGCATGGACATTTACAGTGCTTACAGTTGATACAGATGAGAACAAGAAGATAAAACAACAGAAACCTGAACAGAAACCACAGAACTTAACTCTAACCCTTCTACCCGAAACCAGCCAACAGAATGAAAAACCTAGTACCTCCGAGATGTAGGGCCTTAAGGGCCAGCCTACGGGTATGAACTTACCTGTTTGCGGCAATGCAGTGTACTCGAACGTCCCTGGAGAGTTCGGATCTGTAACATGAATGTACAGAATTTAAACGCTACAAATGCTAACTAATATCACGTAGGAAACGCAGCAAACACACTTAAAACACTTTAGAAAACACACCAACGTGTTTTCATCCAAAACAGTGAGTTTTCACCCAAAACTGAAACCCTAAACTTCGGTAAAAACTCACTTTAAACTTGTCCAAACTTGTTAGCGTTAAAAGACGCTCACCTTTGCTGAAAAAAAAACGGAGAAATGCTGGAGAAACAAAGTGTGGAAGTTTTGTTTCAATCGCCTGGAAGAGGGAAAACAGAAAGGGGAGGTAGAAGTGAGCTTCACGTAGGAGGAAGAGAAGACATATCTTCTTCAACAAGTTGCCACTTGGCACTCATCCATTGGTTTGCTTCCACCTACCATAATCACTTCCACATTTACCCTTCCATTAGCTTTTAACCTAATTGGCTTGTTTTGATTACACTTAGTTTGGTTTTCCCTCAAACATTCCACCATTTTAACCAAAATATTCATTGTATTAATATAATATTAATCCCGTTTAAACGATCCGGGAAAAACTATTACATGGCAAAAATGCCGGGTGTTACTATAATTCACTTAGTCAATCTCTCATAAATTTTTGAAGAATAATTCTGATATCTGTAAAATGAGAAATAAACCCAATAGAGTAATGTTGCTCCAATTTTCACCGAGAATAAACATCCTACTTTTATAAGAATACTCGAATTTTGCATGTCACACACGGTGTTGCTCCAGAAAAAAATATAATATAAAAAAGGATCATTTTCTGCTGGGGGTAAGTAATACAAAGTAGATTGCCCCAAAAAAAATAGAAAACAAATGCCTAAAGCACGTGGTGATTTTTTTTATTTTTTATTTTTTTATTTTAACTACATAAAAGTATTAAACAACTTACATAACACAGAGGCCTGGGGCAGACCTCAACTCTTCAAATCTTGCACCATCCAATGCCTTAGTGAAAATATCGGCAATCTGTTTTTCGGTCACCATATACTCCAAATTAATAATTTTGTCCTCCACTAGAGATTAAATAAAATGATATCGTATATCAATATGTTTGGTCCGAGAATGCTGAACAAGATTTTTAGAAATATTGATAGCACTTAAATTATCACAGTAGAGGGTCATGACACCTTTTGAACACCATAGTCTTTCATAATTTGTTTCATCCAAAGAAGCTGAGTACAACTGCTACCTGCTGCAATATATTCTGCCTCGGCTGTAGATAGAGAAATAGAATTCTGCTTCTTGCTGAACCATGACACTAAGTTGTGTCCTGCATAAAAACATCCACCCGAAGTGCTTTTTCGATCATCAGAACTACCTGCCCAGTCAGCATCACAATAACCCACCAGATTAGCATTAGAATCGTAAGAATACCATATACCGTAGTCAGTTGTACCACTAACATATTTGAGAATTCGCTTGACTGACACTAGGTGTGACTCCCTCGGATTTGCTTGAAACCGAGCGCACAAACCCATGCTATAACAAATATCTGGTCGGCTGGCAGTTAGATATAAAAGACTTCCAATCATACTTTTATATAAATGCGGATCAACAATAATTCCTTTTTCATCTTTGGAGAGTTTCTCATATGTCCTAAGAGGTGTTCTACTCGGGCGTGCATTTTCGAGCTTAAATTTTTTCAATAAATTCTTGGCATATTTGACTTAAGAGATAAAAATACCATTCTTTTCTTGCTGAATTTGAAGTCCAAGAAAATAAGTGAGTTCTCCTACCATACTCATCTCGAATTCTCCGGTCATTTGAGCTACAAACTCATCCACCATCACCTGCGACACCGAGCCAAACACTATATCATCAACATAAATTTGAGCAAATAGGAACTGACCTTTAGCACGGCAGACGTAAAGGATTTTATCTACTCCCCCTCGCTCATATCCCTTGGTTAATAAATATTGCGTGAGTCGTCCATACCACGCACGAGGGGCTTGTTTAAGCCGATATAATGCCTTCTTCAATTTATAAACATACTCGGGATGATGAGGGTCTTCAAAACCCTTTAGTTGAGCAACATAAACTTATTCATTAAGAAACCCATTGAGGAAAGCACTCTTCACATCCAATTGATATATCTTGAACCGTATAACACAAGCAATAGACAATAAAAGCCGAATAGATTCAAGACGAGCAACCGGAGTGAATGTTTCATCAAAATCAATACCTTCAATCTGAGAATAGCCTTGAGCAACTAGTCGAGCTTTGTTACGAGTGATGTTGCCATGCTCGTCACTCTTGTTCTTGAAGATCCACTTAGTACTAATAACATTCACATCGGGAGGACACGGTACTAAATCTCAAACTTGATTGCGGGAGAATTGGCTGAGATCTTCTTGCATAGCTTCTATCAAGTATTCATCTAGTAATGCTTCTTTCACATTCTTGGGCTCGATCGTTGATGTAAAGCATGCCATTTGAATCATTTCTCGATAATTTACCCTCGGCTTATCTTTGGTTTGTATACCATCATTCAGACTTCCAATAACCTCATCTGCAGGATGATTCTTCTGAACACGTGTAGACGGTGGCCTGTTGTGTAAGGTAGACACTTCTACTTCATCAACTATCTCTGTTTGATCTGTGACTGTAACGCCCCGAGTCATCTGAACCCGGTTTGCTACCCATAACACTGAACCGAACCATGACGACTTGATGCTAAATTTAAAAAAAAAGAAATTTCGCTCGACAGTCAAAATTTGACTTTTTCTAAAAATTTAAAATATTTAAAACTTGCAGCGGAAATAATTCTAAACAGCAATGTAGTAAAACAAAACTATAAATCATGGTTTGAAATATTAAGAGACAATCGGTAGTTTGGAATTAAAGTTTAAAACTGTAGAATACTAGGAGAAATCGCGGAAATCCAACGTATCTGCCGATGAGCAAAGCCAACGGAAGGAGCAAAAAAAAATGAAAACAAAAAGGCTTCTACCGATGACGTGCACAAACAACGCATTACCATCTGCCGATGACGTCAACGCAACACCATCTGCCGATGAAGTCAACACAACTTCATCTGCCGATGAAGTCAACATAACTTCATCTGCCGGCAGATTTCCATCTTCCGATAGACAAACGCGCGACATCTACCGATGACGTCAGCCGGATGATTCCTTCATCCAACATCTGCCGATCGCTAGACGACAAAAACCTACACAACATCTTCGTAGACAACTTAACCATGACTCAACATCTACCGATAGACATCATCTACCGATAGAGAACAAAACAACATTTCATCAACTCCTCGTTATAAAACACTACTCCAACTACAGAAAAGGATTTACTTACTCTACTGAAATCATTCAAAAACGATTCAACCATTGCATTACTCAAAATTCAGCAAGTACTAACATCTAGACCCAACAAGATACGGTTATCAGGAAGGAAAACTCAAAACATGTTCAAAACTTTGAAATCAATTCTGTCATGAAAACTCAACATACTCAGACTGAATCTTTAACTACTAGTCCTCCACACTGACAGACATCAGTTAAACCGCCCCATCAGCTGCCAGAACATTGAATAGGTGCACTCCTCCAACCCGACTAGTCCTCAGTGAACTCAGTAAACACACCTGCTGTCACTTCTTCACCTACATCACAAAACTCATCTATTAGCCTAATGCTAAGTAAGTAATGCAAAATGAAATGAATTACTGAAACATAAACTCCTAATCATGCAGTTTCTACTTTCTCATCTCAGTTGCTCATTCATCGTTTCTGATTCAGATCCATCTATGAAATTGGGAGTTGGATCAACTCTCCCAAAGTATATATCCACTGACTCATTATGGGGCGGATTATTTCCCTTAACAGTAAATCTGATTCACATGTTCAGATCCCTCTGTGAAATTAGAAGTTGGATCAGCTCTTCCAAAGTATGTTTATATCCACTGTCTCATTAAGGGGCGGATTAATTCCCTTAACAGTAAGTCTGATTCACTTTGCTGTTTCATCACATTCAATCCTCTCCATACCAATATGTATTCAAATTCATTTTCGTATACATTTTGAAAACATGATGCATGGCATACAAACACATCCAAGTAAATACAAACCTAACGTTTTGTGATGTAGGCCCGAAGGCACAAGCAAACATTACTTACCTGATCTCCTGGAAATCACTCGTTTTCAACTACTCTTGAAGCCTTGCCCACCTAGTTTCATAAGAAGAATACCGATTAGATTACCACTAACTGTATCCTACATCACTCAGAAACCTAAGGAGCTAGTTTGGAAGTTCTGGTCATCATACACTCTCAGCTCAGTACTAAATCCCGAACTCCATTCATTCACAATATCGACATAACACACACATTGCGCTCCCTCTGCTATCTAACCACTGAAATCTCAAGTGAACGAAAGGAAAACTTACCTAGTTGAGGAATGAGGATCGGTAAGGAGAATCGCCTGGAGTTCTGCTGAGCCTGAGCTGAATACCAAGAAAGGAGAAATGAGGGAATAGTGGCGGCTAAACCTCATTAAACCCTTCCTTAAATACATTTTCCACTTTTCAAAATGCTAATTACTCTTTTGCCCTTGCATAGTTATTTATTAACCTAATCATCATTTTCTCCCAAATCCTCACATTATAAATGGTTAGTTAAATTCGGTTCAATAGAACCGGGTGCTACAATCTACCCTCCTTAAAAGAATTTTGTCCTCAAAATTCAGTACCTGAATAATTCCGGATGTTGGTCCATCATGTCTTGCTGGCGCTCCCAAGTTGTTTCCTCTATGTTCTGGTTGTGCCAAGGACTTTCACTAATGGAACCTCTTTGTTGCGCAATACCTTCACCGCATAGTCCAAGATCCTTACAGGTTTCTCTTCATATGCCAGAGTAGGGAGAACTTCGATACTCTGCTGTTCCACAATCTGTGATGGATCTCTAACACACTTCTTTAGCATAGACACATGGAACACACTATGTATTCCATCCATAGAAGCCGGCAGCTGTAACTGATAGGCTGCTCTCCCAACTCTCTTCAAAATGGTGAATGGTCCAATAAATCTGGGGTTTAACTTTCCTCTCTTTCCAAACCTCACAACTCCCTTAAAAGGTGACACTTTAAGAAAAACTTCATTACCAACATCAAATTCCAGTTCCCTTCGTCTTTTGTCTGCATAGCTTTTCTGTCGGCTTTGAGCTGTCAGGGTTCTTTGACGGATAAGAGCAATCTTCTCTACTGTCTGTTGCACAATTTCAGGACCAATCAGTTGTGCTTCCCCAACTTCATCCCAATACAATGGTGATCTGCACTTCCGTCCATACAATGCCTCGTATGGTGCCATACCTATGGTTGCCTGAAAACTGTTGTTGTAAGAGAATTCTACTAAGGGTAGGTATTTGCTCCAAGAACCTTGAAAATCAAAAACACATGCCCGGAGCATATCCTCTAATGTTTGAATGGTTCTTTCCGATTGTCCATCAGTTTGAGGGTGGAAAGCTGTGCTAAAGTTTAGTTGCGTTCCCATAGCCTTGTGCAGACTTTTCCAAAACTTAGATGTAAATCTGGAGTCTCGGTCTGAAACTATAGTGCTTGGAACTCCATGCAGTCTAACTACTTCATGCACATACAACTCTGCCAGTTGATCCATCGAGTATGTTATCTTTATCGGCAGAAAGTGAGCAGATTTGGTTAAACGATCGACTATTACCCAGATTGCGTCATGTCCCTTTGCTGTTCTAGGTAATCCTATAACAAAATCCATAGCTATTTGTTCCCATTTCCATTCGGGAACTGGTAAGGGTTGCAACATTCCTGAGGGTCTCTGATGCTCGGCTTTAATCTGTTGACAACACAAACATGATCCTACATATTCTGCCACACTTCGTTTCATACCAGGCCACCAGTAGTGATGTTTAAGGTCTCTGTACATCTTTGTACTCCCCGGGTGGACAGAAAACCTGGAAGAGTGTGCTTCAGAAAGAATCTCGTCACGAAGCTTCTTAATGGCAGGAACAAACCATCTATTTCTATACCTAAGGATCCCATCGGTAGAATAGTTAAAATCTGACTTGTCCATAGAATCCATGCTTGACTTGTACTTGTTACACTCATCATCGTTCGCCTGAGCTTCCTTTATTTTCTCAAGAATAGTAGGCCTTAAAGTTATGGTTGAAAGTATAGCTGATACATTGGTTACTGCTTCTAGATTAAACTTTTGGAATTCTGTCTCTAAAGCTATTGGTATGTCTAGAGTCAATGCAGAGACGGAATGAGTCACTCTACTCAAGGTATCAGCCACTACATTGGCCTTACCAGGGTGGTATTTAATCTCGGAATCATAATCTTTGACAAATTCCAACCACCTACGCTGCCTCATATTCAGTTCCTTTTGCGTGAAAATGTATTTCAGGCTCTTATGATCTGAAAATATCTCACAAGATTGTCCATACAGGTAATGCCTCCAAATCTTAAGTGCAAATACAACTGCAGCTAATTCTAAGTCATGTGTAGGGTAATTTTTCTCATGGACCTTCAACTGTCTAGAGGCATAAGCTATCACTTTCCCATCCTGCATTAACACACAACCTAGACCGATCTTGGAAGCATCACAATAAATGCTAAACTTACCATCCTCGACAGGGAGGGTCAGAATTGGAGCATTGGTCAGCTTCTGCTTCAAAGTTTGAAAACTATGCTCACAATCTTCAGTCCACACGTATTTTACGTTCTTCCTAGTTAATCGGGTAAGGGATGTCGCAATCTTTGAGAATCCTTCGATAAACTTCCTGTAATACCAGCCAATCCAAGGAAACTTCTGACATCCGTAGCATTCCTCGGTTGGGGGCCATTCCTTAACTGCCTGGACCTTAGCTGGATCCACAGATATGCCATCTCCAGAGATGACATGTCCTAAAAAGTGAACTTGGTCCACCAAAATTCACACTTGGAAAACTTGGCATAAAGTTGGTGCCTTCTCAGTACTTCTAACACTAAACTCAAATGTTTTGCATGCTCGTCTTTAGTGCTAGAATAGATTAGAATGTCATCTATGAATACAATGACAAACTGTCCAATACTCGTGAAACACCCTATTCATGAGATCCATGAAGGCTGCTGGTGCATTTGTCAGACCAAAAGACATAACCAAAAACTCATAATGTCCATACCTCGTGCGAAAGGCAGTCTTTGGGATATCCTCAGATTTAATCTTCAGCTGATAATAACTGGATCTAAGGTCAATCTTAGAGAAAACTCTTGTACCCCTAAGCTGGTCAAATAAGTCATCAATTCTCGGCAAAGGGTATTTATTCTTAACAGTTAACTTATTCAATTCTCTATAATCAATGCACATGCGCATAGATCCATCTTTCTTTTTGACAAAAAGGACCGGTGCACCCCATGGTGAAAAGCTAGGGCGTATGAACCCTTTCTCCAACAGATCCTCCAATTGTTTCTTTAACTCTTTGAGTTCTGTTGGTGCTAGTCTATATGGATTTTAGACACAGGTTCGGCTCCGGGGTAAACATCCACAACAAATTCAATTTCCCTATCTGGTGGCAAGCCTGGAAGGTCATCTAGGAATACTTCAGGGAAGTCTTGGACGACTAAGGACATTTTTGGGACTTGATTTCTCTACTAGTTGTATGTCTAAAACACTAGCTAAGAAGCACAAATACTCTCTGCATAGGGAGGGTCTACAATTGACCGAAGTCATTACAGTCATTTCCTTACTCTTTTCTGAGGCTTGAAAGGTATGCTTCAAACTACCAGGGGGTTGGAAACTAACTATTCCAGTCCTACAATCAATCGTGGCATAATGCTTAAACAGCCAATCCATTCCCAGAATTACATCAAATCCCATTATATCCATAATGATGAGGTCAGCAGGTAGACTCACACTTCCTACTAACACATCACTGTCAAGCATCACTCGGTTAGAGTGCATGCGTTCACCAGAGGGTAAGGTAACATTAAACACATGCATGGAAGGGGTAAACTGTACATCTAATTTAACAGCAAATGTAGATGCTATAAACGAATGCGTTGCACCAGAATCTATCAAAGTAAAAGCAGGCACAAAGTTGATCAATATAGTACCTGACACTACAGCAGGCTGTTCCTCACCCGACTCCGTCATGGAGAATATTCTTGGTTTAATCATAGCAGGACCACTCTTAGGAACTGGACAGTCTCTGCTAATATGGCCGACTTTGTTACAATTATAGCATCTTGTGACTCTAGGCTTCGAACACTCTTTGAACGTATGTCCAACCTCCTCACAGTTGAAGCACTTTCCCAAGCCCAGTCTACATTCTCCCGGGTGGTTCTTCAGGCACTTTGGACACTGGGGAAATTTCCTGACATTTTGCACATTTCCCCCTGATCCTTGGCTATTTTGGCCCTCACTTGGCCTTTTCGTTCCCCTTTGCTGGTGTGGCTGGTTAAACCTTTGCGGGGCCTCCTTTGGTCCAGCACACTTCCTTTCAGCCTCTTCCACTTCCAGAGCAGTGGACACAACTTTGCTGAACGTTAAACCTTTAATGCCACAGAATTTGACTCCCCGATAAATCTCCGGCTTCAGTCCATGCACAAATTTGAACACCTTATCCTCGTCCTTATGAGCAAAGTGTCCAGCAAACCTGGACAAGGACTCAAATTGCCTACTGTACTCTGCCACCGACCCTGTCTGCTTCAAATTCAGAAATTCCAACTTCTTTGCGGTCTGGACCGTGCTGTTAAAATATTTCTCATAGAAGATGTCCTTAAACTGTGACCAAGTCATGGTCAGAATGTCAGTGGTGGTTTCAACTGTTTCCCACCAGAGTTGAGCTTCGCCAGCCAAGTGAAATGTTGCTAACGTGACCTTATCTCCTTCTCCTATGCTGGCGCACCTAAACATGCTCTCTATCTTCCTAAGCCACCCTTCAGCCACAACAGGATCAGACGACTGACCATCAAACGTGGGTGGTCTTAGCCTCCGGAATCTATCCCCGGAATGCTCGTTGCTAGAACCCGAGTTTGCACTTCCTTGCACCTCTCGGTTCAGCAGTACTCCTAGTTGCTCGGATTGTTGGCGCATTAATTCTGCCTGCTGTCGCACTAGATCTGTCAACTGTCCGTGTAACACCCCTAAAACTGTACCCGTATTTCCCATATTATTATTATTATTATTTTTTTTTTCTTCTTTACATTTTATAAACTTTAAAACTTGACGTTGACCAGAATTGAAATCGAAACCGAAACCGGAATCGAAATCGAAGTTTGTTTGGTAAATCATTTAAAACATAAACTAAAAACTATTTAAAGTAAAACTTAAACATGTAATTAAAAACTTGTAATAACAATAAAAGAAGGGAGTGCAGAAATTTGGAACTACTGCCCTCAAACATGTAATCAGCCGACCGATCTCTGCGCTGCAGCAGAGCATCGATCGCTGCACTTGCTTTTCAGCATCAGCGATCGATCTCCTGCTGCGAGCAGAGATCGATCGCTGCTAGTCATGCAGCGATCTCGATCGCTGCTAGGCTATTGGCAAGCGATTTCCTTCTCTTCTCCTTCAGACTTACACCTTCACCACTTCACCAACACTTCACACTTTTGCCTTCAATTCAATTCATCATAATTTGCTCATCTGAATCTGATTTCCAGGACGAGCAGAACTTCCTAATTCATAAACCAACAGTCACCATAACTTGCACTAAAATCTACTTAACCAATTAAAACGTATCCTAGACTCAATCGAATCGCGTCGGACTTTGCGAAGTCCAACTGCGTGGATGTTCTAAACATCAACATAACCGTATCAACCTAAAACCAATCAAAAACGTTTCCAAAACATTCATTAAACAGTTTAAAACCAAAACGTTTACATACAATTACCAAAACGTTATCTAATCCCTATCCAGATCCAAACAACCTAAGTATACTATACAGTTATTATCAATCCAAAATATTCAGAAGACCCCCAAAACCTTTACATAAACCCACCACGGGTCAAAAACGCGCCTCGACTGCTCAGCGCACATCCCACGGCCATCATCCATCAGCTGCTCCTACGTCAGGAGGAGGAATATCATCCTCACCTGGTCAACGTAACCTAGAACGTCACCTACACCATACAGACACATATGAGATATGGAAATCTCAGTAAGCTACGTAAATGCAGATGCATGCGTGTCGTGCATATGAAGTTCAGAAAACATGCTCATCAGACATATCAGGTCATTTCATACATATTGCCAACCGAGATATCAGCCCACTAAATGGAAAGGATACATTCCGCGTCGACACTACCACTTTCCACTTAGATGGGGGGGGGGGGGGGTACATGCTCACAAACCCTACAGCCATGCCTGAGCCCCATCCCGCGTGACCTTTCAGATACAGATTACGGATTTTCGTTCATTATTCATTTCATTGAAAACTCGTGCAGAAACCCATTTTTTATGCCATTTTGAAACACGTGATGCATGAACAGTTCATATCAGCGGAAAGTAAACAAACAGTTCATATCGCAGACAATATAACATAACCTATAAACAACTAACCTAACTACCCAACCTAAACAACGTAAAACAAGGAACCCTCAAGGATCCTTGATACGACGACGAGGTATGGTGTAGACCTTTGGGTCAAGCAGTCACGAGAACTTACCTCGAGCGCGCTGGATCTCAAACTTCTTCCACGGGAGTCGTGTGTCTGAGAAAAAAAAAACACGACATTCGCAATTAAAACCAATTAAAACTATTAACGTCCAAATTTCAAAACTTTAACTAAAGAATTATCCTAAATTCTTCACTTAGCTAATTAAGCATTCCAAACGTTAATTATAGCTCGATAATCCAAATTCTCAAATAAACGAGTTTTTCTCTAAAAACCCGAAATTTAACCAACTTATAACTTTTTCGCAAATTGATTTTCTTCGTCCAATAACGTCCAATACGTTCAATATATACCTAATCACGGCTAACCTATTAATTACGAAGCCTAAATCGCATTTTTTTAACGAAAACCCTAATCGAAACCCTAACCCTAAATCGAACCGAAACTCGAATTAAACACTCGAAAACTAAAGCTACATACCGAGGGTAGCGAGAGAGGAAGAAAACGTGAAGGACGGAGGAGAAAACGGAGTTTCGGAACGTCGGATTTCGTCGCACGGCAGAGAGGGTTTTCTTCTTTTCCTTCTCTGGTTCTTCGTTGCTGGGAGAAGATGAATTGAATGAAATTTGTTAGGTTTTTGTTTATTTATAATTTAGTTTAATAAATTACCTTTTGCCCTTATACTTGTTTCGTCTTTCGTTTCCTTAATCGTCTATCGATTTGATTTCCCCAAACTTCCATACTTCACCATAAGTCCAATTCGCCGATAGGGTTTATTCAAAACTGTCTGTTCGCAATTTGGACCACATTTACTATTTTTATGAAAACGTCATTTACTTTACGATAGAGGTAATTACTCGGAATATAGCGTTATTTTTCCGAAAATTCTCATAAATTCCTTAAAATTCTTATTATTCGTTAGGATCGTAATGACGCTTTCCATTTGCGAAACTGATTTGATTTGACATATTTACTAAAAATGCCATTAAATAATAAAATAATAATATAATATAATATATCCAAAAATCCGTACAAGCCGGATATTACAGTCCGATTACACTAGAATCTTCTGCGCTTCCCGGAGTTGGTGTCTCTTCCGCACCTTTCGGCGTCCTGGTCGTCGGGAATTTGCTATATTCCTGCGCAGAGTTAATATTTATAAACATCTACTTACTAAGGCTGAACATAAAACGTACCGTTGTGGAGTTACTCCCATGCAACGATCGGCACTGATGAGTAATCTTTTGACCGGTTTAACTGAATGTCTCTGATACCAACTTGAACGCCCCGAGTCATCTGAACCCCCCGGTTGATACACCATAACATGAACCGAACCATGAAGACTTGATGCTAAATTCAAAAAAAAAAGAAATTTCGCCGACAAGTCAAAATTGACTTTTTCTAAACATTTAAACTATTTTAAAATTGCAGCGGGAAATCATCAAACAGCAATGTAGGTAAACCAAAACCGGAAATCGAATCGAAGTTGGTTTGGTAATCATTTAAAACATAATACTAAAACTATTTAAATAAACTTAAAAACATGTATTAAAACTTTTAATATAACAGAAAATCAGGGAGGGCATAATTGGAACTCTGCCCTCAACATGTATCAGCGACCGATCTCTGCGCTGCAGCAGAGATCGATCGCTGCATTGCTTTTCAGCATCAGCGATCGATCTCTGCTGCAGAGCAGAGATCGATCGCTGCTAGTCATGGCAGCGATCTCGATCGCTGCTAGCTATGGCAGCGATTCCTTCCTTCTCCTTCAGACTTCAAACCTTTCAACACTCACCAACACTTCACCTTTGCCCCTTCAACTTCAATTCATCATATTTGCTCTCTGGAATCTGATTTCCAGAGAGCAGAACTTCCTAATTCATTAACCAACAGTCACCATAACTTGCCACTAAAATCTACTTAACCAATTTAAAACGTATCCTAGACTCAATCGAATCGCGTCGGACTTTGCGAAGGTCCAACTGCGTGGATGTATCTAAACATCAAACATAACCGTATCAACCTAAAACCAATCAAACGTTTCCAAAACATTCATTAAACAGTTTAAACCAAAACGTTTTACATACAATTACCAAAACGTTATCTAATCCCTATCCAGATCCAAACAACCTAAGTATACTATACAGTTATTATCAATCCAAAATATTCAGAAGACCCCAAAACCTTTACATAAACCCACACGGGTCAAAACGCGCCTCGACTGCTCAGCGCACTCCCACGGCCATCATCCATCAGCTGCTCCTACGTCCGGAGGAGGAATATCATCCTCACCTGGGTCAACGTAACCTAGAACGTCACCTACACCATACAGACACATATGAGATATGGAAATCTCAGTAAGCTACGTAAATTGCAGATGCATTGCGTGTCGTGCATATGAAGTTCAGAAAACATGCTCATCAGACATATCAGGTCATTTCATACATATTGCCACCGAGATATCAGCCCACTAAATGGAAAGGATACATTCCGCGGTCGAACTACCACTTTCCACTTAGATGGGGGGGGGGGGGAGGTACATGCTCACACAACCCTACAAGCCATGCCTGAGCCCCATCCCGCGTGACCTTTCAGATACAGATTACGTATTTTCGTTCATTATTCATTTCATTGAAAACTCGTGCAGAACCCATTTTTTATGCCATTTTGAACACGTGATGCTATGAACAGTTCATATCAGCGGAAGTAAACAAACAGTTCATATCAGCAGACAATATAACATAACCTATAAACAACTAACCTAACTACCCAACCTAAACAACGTAAAACAAGGAACCCTCAAGGATCCTTGATACGACGACGAGGTATGGTGTAGACCTTTGGGTCAAGCAAGTCACGAGAACTTACCTCGAGCGCGCTGGATCTCAAACTTCTTCCACGGGAGTCGTGTGTCTGAGAAAAAAAAACACGACATTCGCAATTAAAACCAATTTAAACTATTAACGTCCAAATTTCAAACTTTAACTAAAGAATTATCCTAAATTCTTCACTTAGCTAATTAAAGCATTCCAAACGTTAATTATAGCTCGATAATCCAAATTCTCAAATAACGAGTTTTTCTCTAAAAACCCGAAATTTAACCAACTTATAACTTTTTCGCAAATTGATTTTCTCTCGTCCAATAACGTCCAATACGTTCAATATATACCTAATCACGGCTAACCTATTAATTACGAAGCCTAAATCGCATTTTTTTAACGAAAACCCTAATCGAAACCCTAACCCTAAATCGAACCGAAACTCGAATTAAACACTCGAAACTAAAGCTACATACCGAGGGTAGCGAGAGAGGAAGAAACGTGAAGGACGGAGGAGAAACGGAGTTCGGAACGTCGGATTTCGTCGCACGGCAGAGAGGGTTTTCCTTCTTTTCCTTCTCTGGTTCTTCGTTGCTGGAGAAGATGAATTGAATGAAATTTTGTTAGGTTTTTGTTTATTTATATTTAGTTTAATAAATTACCTTTTTGCCCTTAGTACTTGTTTCGTCTTTCGTTTCCTTAATCGTCTATCGATTTGATTCCCCAAACTTCCATACTCACCAATAAGTCCAATTCGCCGATAGGGGTTTATTCAAAACTGTCTGTTCGCAATTTGGACCAATTTACTATTTTATGAAAACGTCATTTACTTTACGATAGAGGTAATTACTCGGAATATAGCGTTATTTTTCCGAAAATTCTCATAAATTCCTTAAATTCTTATTATTCGTAGGCTCGTAATGACGCTTTCCATTGCGAACTGATTTGATTTGACATATTTACTAAAAATGCCATTAAATAATAAAATAATAATATAATATAATATATCCAAAAATCCGTACAAGCCGGATATTACAGTCCGATTACACTAGAATCTTCTGCGCTTCCCGGAGTTGGTGTCTCTCTCCGCACCTTTGGCCTTCCTGGTCGTCGGGACATTTTGCTATATTCCTGCGCAGAGTTAACTATTTTATAAACATCTAATTACTAAGGCTAACATAAACACGTACAGTTGTTGGAGTACTCCCATGCAACGATCGGCACTGATGAGTAATCTTTTGAACGGTTTAACTGAATGTCTCTGATACCAACTTGTAACGCCCCGAGTCATCTGAACCCGGTTTGCTACCCATAACACTGAACCGAACCATGACGACTTGATGCTAAATTTAAAAAAAAGAAATTTCGCTCGACAGTCAAAATTTGACTTTTTCTAAAAATTTAAAATATTTAAAACTTGCAGCGGAAATAATTCTAAACAGCAATGTAGTAAAACAAAACTATAAATCATGGTTTGAAATATTAAGAGACAATCGGTAGTTTGGAATTAAAGTTTAAAACTGTAGAATACTAGGAGAAATCGCGGAAATCCAACGTATCTGCCGATGAGCAAAGCCACCGGAAGGAGCAAAAAAAATGAAAACAAAAAGGCTTCTACCGATGACGTGCACAAACAACGCATTACCATCTGCCGATGACGTCAACGCAACACCATCTGCCGATGAAGTCAACACAACTTCATCTGCCGATGAAGTCAACATAACTTCATCTGCCGGCAGATTTCCATCTTCCGATAGACAAACGCGCGACATCTACCGATGACGTCAGCCGGATGATTCCTTCATCCAACATCTGCCGATCGCTAGACGACAAAAACCTACACAACATCTTCCGATAGACAACTTAACCATGACTCAACATCTACCGATAGACATCATCTACCGATAGAGAACAAAACAACATTTCATCAACTCCTCGTTATAAAACACTACTCCAACTACAGAAAAGGATTTACTTACTCTACTGAAATCATTCAAAAATGATTCAACCATTGCATTACTCAAAATTCAGCAAGTACTAACATCTAGACCCAACAAGATACGGTTATCAGGAAGGAAAACTCAAAACATGTTCAAAACTTTGAAATCAATTCTGTCATGAAAACTCAACATACTCAGACTGAATCTTTAACTACTAGTCCTCCACACTGACAGACATCAGTTAAACCGCCCCATCAGCTGCCAGAACATTGAATAGGTGCACTCCTCCAACCCGACTAGTCCTCAGTGAACTCAGTAAACACACCTGCTGTCACTTCTTCACCTACATCACAAAACTCATCTATTAGCCTAATGCTAAGTAAGTAATGCAAAATGAAATGAATTACTGAAACATAAACTCCTAATCATGCAGTTTCTACTTTCTCATCTCAGTTGCTCATTCATCGTTTCTGATTCAGATCCATCTATGAAATTGGGAGTTGGATCAATTCTCCCAAAGTATATATCCACTGACTCATTAAGGGGCGGATTATTTCCCTTAACAGTAAATCTGATTCACATGTTCAGATCCCCCTGTGAAATTGGAAGTTGGATCAGCTCTTCCAAAGTATATTTATATCCACTGTCTCATTAAGAGGCGGATTAATTCCCTTAACAGTAAGTCTGATTCACTTTGCTGTTTCATCACATTCAATCCTCTCCATACCAATATGTATTCAAATTTATTTTCGTATACATTTTGAAAACATGATGCATGGCATACAAACACATCCAAGTAAATACAAACCTAACGTTTTGTGATGTAGGCCCGAAGGCACAAGCAAACATTACTTACCTGATCTCCTGGAAATCACTCGTTTTCAACTACTCTGGAAGCCTTGCCCACCTAGTTTCATAAGCAGAATACCGATTAGATTACCACTAACTGTATCCTACATCACTCAGAAACCTAAGGAGCTAGTTTGGAAGTTCTGGTCATCATACACTCTCAGCTCAGTACTAAATCCCGAACTCCATTCATTCACAATATCGACATAACACACACATTGCGCTCCCTCTGCTATCTAACCACTGAAATCTCAAGTGAACGAAAGGAAAACTTACCTAGTTGAGGAATGAGGATCGGTAAGGAGAATCGCCTGGAGTTCTGCTGAGCCTGAGCTGAATACCGAGAAAGGAGAAATGAGGGAATAGTGGCGGCTAAACCTCATTAAACCCTTCCTTAAATACATTTTCCACTTTTCAAAATGCTAATTACTCTTTTGCCCTTGCATAGTTATTTATTAACCTAATCATCATTTTCTCCCAAATCCTCACATTATAAATGGTTAGTTAAATTCGGTTCAATAGAACCGGGTGCTACAGTGACACTGCCTAAGACACCACCTGTGACACCAGATGGAACACTAGTGTCTTCATTGTTTGAAATCTGATTGGCATCTTCTTTCAAATTATATGCTATATCTAGAGAGTCGTCTACTTGTACGTTTGCAGATTCGATAACAGTTCGAGTTCTTTTGTTGTAAACTTGATAAGCACGGCTATTTGTAGTATAACTAAGAAAGATAGCCTCATCACTCTTAGGATCAAGTTTCCCCCTGTGTTCTCTGTCATTAACACAAAACAGATGCTGCCAAATGGATGAAAATAATTGAGATTCAGAGTTTTACCTTTCCATATCTCATAGGGTGTCATAGAAGTTTTGCTACGGAGATACACACGATTTATGGTATAACATGCAGTGCTAATAGCTTCAGCCCAGAACTTTTGAGGAACATCCCTTTTATGTAGCATTACTCAAGTCATTTCAGCCAATGTACGTTTCTTCCTTTCAACGATCTCGTTTTGTTGAGGAGTCTTAGGTGCCGAGAACTCATGAGCAATCCCTAGGTGTTTACAGAAATCTGAGAATTCAGAATTTTCAAACTCTCTTCCATGGTTACTGCGAATTCGAGTAATCTTCAAGATAACACAATCTTTTTCACGTTGAAGTCGAGTACACATAGATTTGAAGGTTCTAAAAGTGTCGGACTTTTCTCTAAGAAATTCCACCCATTTGTAGCGTGAGAAATCATCAACAGTAACGAAGACATACCATTTTCCGCCAATACTTTCAACAGGCATTGGCCCCATTAGATCCATGTGGAGTAATTCAACTACCCGGATAGTTGTGGATGACTGTGACATCAGGTGTGACACCTTGGTTTGCTTTTCGATTTGACATGGTCCACATAATTTTTCTTCATCAAACTTTAATACAGGAATTCCCCGGACAGCACCTTTCGAAATAAGCTTTTCAAGCATTCTGAAATTAACATGTCCCAACTTTCTATGCCATAGAATAGTGTCTTCCATACTCGTCCAAAGGCAGGTAGACGAGGAAGTAATAAGATAGCAATTGTCAGATGATCTAACTCCTTCAATAACACACTTGTTGTTTTGATCGGACACTACACATTTTTCTTTTGTGAATTGCACATTCAATTCTTGATCACAAAGCTGGCTAATACTGATTAGATTAGATTTCAGACCATTTACCAATAAAACATTACTCAACTTTGGTAAATCGGGAACATTCAGCGTTCCCCTTCCAATGACACCGTTGCTGAATGTTACTTTTCCCACGGATTCTGGTATAATATCCTTCAAATATCTCTCTTCACCTGTCATATGTCTAAAACATCCGCTATCAAAATACTATGCATTGGTTCCGATTACCTTTAGTGAAAGATGTGTAACATTATACTTCAAACTTGATTTCATCACCCATTTCTGATAAGGGAATCTGTAAGAATAAGCATTTCTAACAGTACCTAGTCTTAGGTCCGCAAGATAAGTGAAGCATTTAAGGTGAATATGACCACGACGTTGGCAATAATGACATACAGAAACATATTTGTTACCTTTACTGCTTGAGGCATGATAGAAGTTATAGGAATTTGATTTTCTGTTAGTTCTTGGCATTCTGTTTGCAACTTGTTTTCCTTTGTAATCAAATCCCTTGTCTGACACTGGCTGTGACACCGAGCTTGCCCTTACGAATTTCATCACTGAGTGATTTTCCTTTACAGCTATCATCTGTGAAACAGAACTTTCACCTTTGAACCCCAATCCAGATCGATTTACACTTGATTTGCTGACGTTTAGAATATCATCCAGTTTAGACGAACCTGAATTCAACATTTTGACATTCTTTTTCATGAGACTTATCTCATTGGTTAGATCATTAACTTCATCCTGACTCGTTTTCTGCTTGGTCTCCAAATCATCAATAGCATTTTGAAGATTATTCTTCTTATCTTTCAAATTTCTAATCTGAATGTGTAGAAGCTGATTTACTTTAACAAGTTCGGTCCATTTCTCATGCAAAAACTTGTATTCTCCAATAAGATCTTCTTCATTAACTGGTTCTTCGTCTTCATCACTACTATTGGAAAAACTGTCTGTGACACTGTGTATAACACCACCATTTTCTTTACGTTCTGCCTTTCCAACAAGCGCCACATGGTTGTTCTGAAATTCGTCTTCATTCTCTGACTTATCCTCACTCTAGGTTGCATTTAGAGAATTCTTCTTTTCCTTTAAGGTATTAGCACATTTGACTTGTATATGCCCGAAACCTTTACACTCTTTGCACTGAATGCCTTTGTTCTTAAATGGTTGATCAGATACATAAGTTTCTTCTTTGTGCTTCTTGTTGCTTGAAGAATCATTTTTGAAGTTTGTGACACCCTGCTTGACACCGCGAGTATTTCTTCCAAATCTCTTCATAACTCTGCTGAAATTCTTTGATAGCAGGGCTAGAGATTCCTCCAAGTCATTTTCATCATGCTCGTTGTAATTTCGTACCTTTGTTTTAAACACAACTCCCTTTGCCTTCTTTATTTCGGTGTCCCCTCCAAGATTCATCTCGAAAGTTCTAAGAGATCACATCAACTCTTCTAGCTTCATTTTAGAGACATCTTTGGCTTCTTCTATGGCAGTGACTTTATAGGCAAATCGTTGTGGCAAAGACCTTAAAGTTTTTCTTAGGAAAATATCTCACCGAGAGCAAACGCTATTTGCTATGTCACATAATTTGGCGTTGAACTCGCCAATAGTCTCATCTTCCTGCATCTTTAGATTCTCAAATTGAGTGGTTAACATTTGCATTTTGGACAACTTTACCGTAGATGTTCATTCATAGGTGGTTTAAAGAATTTTCCAAGCCCTTTTTGCCGATTTGCATGTGGAGATGAGTCTGAACTGAATTGAATCCACGCTATTAAAGATAGCATTTAGAGCCTTTGAATTGTTGTGTGCCAAAGCATCTTCATACGATCCAATTTTCTTCGGGTTTTGGAGATATAATACCTTCTGCATCGGTGTCCATAGGGTGATTCCAACATGTTAAAATAGATCTCTAAGCCTTCTCGTCAATAGCTTTAATGAATGCCCTCACCTTGTTTTCCAATAAGCATAATTACTTCCATCCAACAATGGCGGACGCATTGTAGAACCTCCTTCTTTCATAGAGTCCATCGCACATGAACTATAATCTTGTCCTGCTGATCCCGCTTAAGAAACAAAAGCGACCAGCTCTGATACCAATTGAAAGATTAAAATTAGTTATGCGATGTCAAACAAGGTGCTTTGTGTGACACTGATAATTAATGCAATGATGGACAATATAAATATGCAGAAATAAATGAAACAGGAGGTTGGTAACGCAGTTGGGCAACCAGCCTACGTCTGCGGGGCCACGCCTAGATATAAAAACATTTCTTTGAGTTCACAAAGTTACAAGACAATCGGACTTATACAAATAAAGACTCCCTCTTATCTTTGTCGCCGCCTCTAGCTAACTTTCCCAAGGAAACTGTTTTTGCGAGCTCCCCTCAGCTTTAGATCGATCTCTCCCGAGATCTAGAAACTAACAAGATCCTCTTGTGGTAGATGACTCCTCCAGGAATCCGTGTTATGGCAAGATCCCCTCTCCCACGATCAAATTGACAAGCTCCCCTTGTCTAAAAATAGAACTCCTCATGAGTTCGGATACAGCCTCCTCTCGAGACCGAGCTTCAATGAAGAATCAGAAGATTACCTCCTACGACACCGTTTGGAACACCAGTGCATTGCCTTCGGACTCAATAACTCAACACACTCAATAAATCGATGAAATCCACAGCATAAGAAGAGTGTGTAAAACAATCACAAACCCATACGCAGAAACGTAGGGAAAGAAAGAAAATCGACGGCACGCAAAGTGAAGAAAACTTCTCTCGTGAAAATCAAAAATCTGTCATGAGCTTTCACAGAAATAAAACCTTTAAATATCATTGGTAGCATCCATATCTTCGATTCAGTTCAGTTACCAAATTAGATATGTCGCCGCATGGAATAAGGAAGTATAATATCTCAAAAGCGGTTGAGTGACACCTCGCGTGACACTTTAGGAAAGTTCCTCCAAAAACTTGGATAAAGATCCAAAAACTTAGGAAAGCATCTCATTATTCATGTGATCTCGAAGCCTAATAGATTTTAGCAAATCTCTATTAAATCGACTTACCAAAATAAAGTTTTCCAAAAAACAAGTGCCTTTAGCTTTTTCAATAACTTTCATAATATTCTTGTTTCCTTATTTTTTGTTCCACAGAATCTTCATGATCTTCAATATGTATCCATCCAATAATCTGAATATTATATTTCTTGATCACTAAGAAATAAATTATCAATTTGGAAAATAATGAAATAAAATATAATTTCCAAAAAAATATATTGCCAAAAAATCAATGCCAACAATATGCAATATCTTTGCATTTACATGGATTTCTTCTCTCTTCTCCTTCACGTAAATCACATAAGGGTTGCCACATAACTCCTTATTCAATAGTGTTTCATGGTTAATTACACTTTATGTGATGACTCGACTTGACATGTATGTGGTGGAACCACCCATGCTCTGCGGATCCTCAGAGGACGTATGTGCCCGGTTGGGGCTGGAGTATGGGTTAAAACTCCGTAGATCCCAGAGGGTTGGGCCGGAGGGTTCAACGAAAAACTCCACGGATCCCAGAGGGTTGGGCCGGAGGATTCGGTCGTTGAAAGTGTGGTCGTCACAATACCACATCGCTTGGGGAAGTACATGGAAATGAAACATATGTAAGAGATCCCTTCCAAGATAGCAAGACGTGTTTTGGAGCACGATTGGCGACAGATCCCATAAGAACTCCGAAGTTAAAAGTGCTTCGGCGAGAGCAATTCCAGGTTGGGTGACCTTCCGGGAAGTTCTGGCCAAACAAAGCCGTGAGAGGAGGATATTGGGCTGCGGCTCAATCCCCAGAGCGGACAATATCTTGCTGGGAATATGGGTCGTTACAAATGGTATCAGAGCCTGTACCCAACCGGAAATGTGGCCAACGAGGACGTTGGGCCCTCAAGGGGGGGTGATTGTGATGACTCGACTTGACACGTATGTGGTGGAACCACCCATGCTCCGCGGATCCTCAGAGAACGTATGTGCCTGGTTGGGGCTGGAGTATGGGTTAAAACTCCGTGAATCCCAGAGGGTTGGGCCGGAGGGTTCAACGAAAAACTCCGCGGATCCCAGAGGGTTGGGCCGGAGGATTCGGTCGTTGAAAGTGGGGTCGTCACAATACCACATCGCTTGGGGAAGTACATGGAAATGAAACATATGTAAGAGATCCCTCCCAAGATAGCAAAATGCGTTTTGGAGCACGATTGACGATGGATCCCATAAGAACTCCGAAGTTAAAAGTGCTTCGGCGAGAGCAATTCCAGGTTGGGTGACCTTCCGGGAAGTTTTCACCAAACAAAGCCGTGAGAGAAGGTGTGACAGCCCGAAATCGAACCCGATCGGGGTTCGGGATCGGAGCCATCACTCCGGGACAGATAACAGGAAACAATGACTATTTTTTTTTTTGAACAGATCGGTCAAGACAATGGACTTTATACTTTTAAATATTTACAGAGAAATAGAATCGAATGACAGGAAACATGCACTGTCAACGTGAACCCTAAAAACGTAACTCTACAGAGAGGAAGAAACTACAGTGAATAACAGGACATTTACGGGGAGAGAGAGTTCTCTAGGATTGGAAGCAAAACAGGTTTCAATAATGGATAACAGAACAGAAATTAGCATAAGGCTGGCGGAGGAGGGAATGAAATTCTTAAAACATATAAAATACTGTTGGGCGGAAGAGATAAATTGGCGGTGGATGTCGAATAAGACAAAACAGGTGAACAGTATTCAGCGGAAGATGTAAACAGAAACTGTGAATAAACTGGGCAGAGGAGGTGATGACGTCAGCCGGAAGAATAGATGACGTCAACCGGACGATACAGGCATTACACTGGCGGAAGACTTAGGTGACGTCAGCCGGATGATATAAATAACTGGGCGGATGACTTGGATGACGTCAGCCGGAAGACATAGTTCGAAACTGGGCGGAAGACTTATGCTGACGTCAACCGGAAGACATGAATACACTGAGCGGATGACTAGATGACGTCAGCCGGAAGACATCGTTTTAAACTGGGCGGAAGATTTATGCTGACGTCAACCGGAAGGCATGAATACACTGGGCGGATGACTAGATGACGTCAGCTGGAAGACATAGTTTTATAGAAGGAAACGAGCAGCGGTGGACTTGATCGGATGACATAGTTTCTAAGGCAAAACTTAGCAACTTTTAACAGAAAGACGTACAGATAGAGAGCCTCAAAACAGAAGGCATAAAGGTTTTGGACCTTCAAATCCGATTCAAAATTTACAGATTTTCAAGAAGACAAACTACACGGATGACTTTAAAACCAGAAATCGTCCATGCACAGATTAACAGAAAGTATCCCAAACAATTCCAGAATACTTTAGAATATAACTGAACTGTCAAATACAGCGGTTTCAAAAAAACTTAGACATCAGACCTATACATTGTTTTAAAATCTGAAAATCAGTACAGAACAGGACATATACTTGCAGAATTTCTTCAAAGAAAGAGTTTTACAACCAAACCAGGACTTCTAGAAGACTTTACAGATATAAACTTTTCAGAAAACTTAAACCTCAGATCAGTCATGTCTGGCTGCAGCAACCAACCCTCCATGAGCTCGAGCCATCAACTACATCAGATCATCATTTTGAGGCGCAAAGTCCTTGGTTTCAGGTTCAGTACCTACATCAGAGAGTTCACCTATGAGTCTAAAACTCAGTAAGGACATAATCAGAATGCAGTGGTGCATATGCAATGCATGAACTTTCAGAAATTAGGTGACAGAACAGAACATTACATTTCAGTGGCAGAAGAATTAAGTGGGGCTTATAGGGGAACTGGTTCAGTAAGTGCACTATCAGGCACGGCAGTTTTCAGATTCCCAGGGAGGGATAAAACCAGAGGGTCCTTGCCAGGGACAGTATTTTCAGATTCCTAGGGAGGGATAAAACCAGAGGGGCCAGTCCCCGTCCCACACTTAACCTGGTACATTTCAGTCGGATTTTATTCTTATTAATTTCAAACAGTGTATAGAAATCGGTTTGCATGAATTTTCAGGAAAACAGTGTATGCATGAACGGTGCCTGAACTTTAACTAGCAGATAACAGAATAAAACAGTAGACAGCAGAAGATAAATCAAAGCCAGACATTTCAGAACATAACTCTAACTCTTCTACCCAAAACAACCCGACAGAACAGTAAACCTAGTACCTCCTTGATGTAGGGCCTTAAGGGCCGGATCTAAACTTATGAACTTACCTGTTTTCTGGAGGGTTGAAAACTTGGATGTCTCTGGAAAGAAAACTCGGACCTGTAGCATGCATGTACAGAATTTAAACACGCTACAAATGCTAACTAAAATCATGTTGAATAAGCAGCAAACACATTTCAACTCTTTAGAAAACACACCAACGTGTTTTCATCCAAAAACAGTGAGTTTTTACCAAATACCGAAACCCTAAACTTCGGTAAAAACTCACATTAAACTCATCCAAATTTGTTAGCATTAAAAGATGCTCACCTTTTTAGAAGAAGACGGGAAAATACAGGAGAAACAAAGCGTGGAAGTTTTGTTTCAATCGCCTGGAAGAGAGAAAGCCGAGAGAGATGGGAGGAAGCAGAGAAGTGAATGAAAATTCACGTAGGAGGATGAACTTAGCTTCCTCAACAAGTTGCCACTTGGCAATCATCCATTGGCTTACTCCCACCAACCTTAATCTCTCCCCAAATTGCCCTTCCATGCATTTCAAACTTAGTGCTTTGGTTTTAGTTACACATTAGTTTAGTTCTCCACTAATTATTCCAACAATTCAACCAAAACATTCCTTTGTATTAATATAATATTAATCCCGTTTAAATGATCCGGGAAAACTATTACATGGCAAAATGCCGGGTGTTACAGAAGGATATTGGGCTGCGGCCCAATCCCCAGAGCGGACAATATCTTGCTGGGAATAGGGGTCGTTACACTTTAATCATGTTTATCTCATGAAAATATTCATTTTGCCCTCCCCTTTTGATTATTTACAAAATAACCATGATTAATTAATCTTTAATAACAATTAGTTTTAATCTAACTCAATTAGATTAATTATAATCTAATTTTTGTAATTAATTAAAAATTAAATCTAAAAATCAATTTTTATAGAAATTTTATTTTTAACAGGAGCGATCGATCGGCCATGTTTTTCACTTTTTAATGTATCATTTCTTCAATCAAACTTCTCCAACATATATTTATACATTATTTAAATATAAACATACTCGATTATATTTTTTAATTTAAAATTCGAATCATTACAATCATAAACTTCAACAAAAATATCTAAAAGAATCACATTCTCCTTCAAACCCGACATCCAGATGTATCTTGGTGTGTTACAAGAAAGAGAATAAACAAGGATTGGATCAATAGATTCTCAACTTCAATAATTGAATGCTTTATTCCCACAATCAAAAAAGAATCAATAGACTAAACCATAAAAGAGTTTGACTCAAACATTGCGTTTCTGACCATTTTACTCCATTTTCACGTAAGATTTGTTTTAAAAAAGTGATTACATCGGTAATTGTTAAGCTTATAAACAAGTTACATGTAACACAGCTATTGTAAATTTCATTTATAAACTTTTATCTAAATATCATTTGCTACCCTACGTAACATGGATCGTTTTTAAAAACTTTGTATTGGCATTTGATCTCATAAAGAGGAAGAAACATACGCTATATCGTATATGCCTTTGCTTGGCCTCTAAGGCTTTGTAGTAATTATCTGTCTACGTGTTCTAATCCTAACTTAGAATAGATTTTGCCATTTGCCCTAACACCCAAATTCTTCCTTAGCTTGCATCATCGTGATGATGTCATTAATAATTAATATATTCTTTAAAATTGGGATTATCTCTTGCTTATCCATTTGATGTCACGTTCCTACTATCTAGGGAGAAAATGAAAAATATTTTACTAATAAATAAAAATAATGATACATGAATATTATAATCTCACACTCTAACGTATAGTATTTTGTCATTCAATCATTAGTATAATTGATATTTTATTTAGTTATTTATAAGTCATCATAATTATTAAAACAATGAATGAATGTTACGTGATAAAAGTTTTAAAAGAAAATAATTAATAAGGTTTAGGGTTAAATTTATTTTCAACCTTAAAGTATGTTTTTTTTTAAACTTTCAAAGTATTAATTCTAACAAAATAAATTTTAAACCATAAAAAACCTAACAAAAAAACCTCTGACGGTCGACCGATATCCCCCTATTGTGTATTTTACACATAGAACGGTCCCTCGTTTTAAAGGGGGCAAATGCCATGTGAATTACCTTCTTCACTTTATAAATTAACTTTAAAAAATATCAAACAATATTCAATTTACTTGCAATTTTTAGTTCACTACATCATGGAAAGATAAGTTAAAATATTTTATAATTTTATAACACTTGTATGATTTATTATAATTGTTTTATAAAATAATTAACTAAAATTACAATATATTGTACGACTTTTATAAAATCATGAAAATTTTTAGATTATATTCTCATGATGTGGTGAACATGTGGTAAACATTTTACGTAAATTGCATATAGTTTGATATTTTTTAAAATTAATTTATAAAAGTTCCCCTTCACTTTATAAAGGTTTCCCTTCACTTTAGAAATTAATTTAAAAAAATACAAAACGATATTTAATTTACTTGACATTTTTACCACATCGTGATTTTATAACACTTGTACGATATATTGTAATTTTAGATAATTAATTTATAAAATAATTATAATAAATCATACAAGTGTTATAAAATCACAAAAAGTTTCAGATTATCTTCTCATGATGTGATGAACATGTGATAAAAATTGCAAGTAAATTGAATATTGTTTGATATTTTTTAAAATTAATTTATAAAGTGAAGAAGATAATCTACGTGACATTTGTCACCTTTAGAACGGAGGGCCATTTTAAAAAGATGGTCCCCCATTCTACGTGTAAAATACATAATGGGGGGATATTGGTCAATTGTCGAGGATGTTTTATTAGATTTTTTATAATTTAATGTTTGTTTAGATAATACTTTGAGAGATTTAAAAAAAAAAAAAACATAATTTGAAAAGGTGAAAATGGATTTAACCTAAGGTTTAATCATTGATAAATAAGGTTTTCTTTTTGTCAATGCCGATCACCAGTATAAAAACAGAGGTAGCCTTTCTAGTATTATCACAAGCAAACTAAAAGAAAAAACTAAGTAGCTGCTGTAGACACTAAATCCGATCATTTGAAGCATGGCACCTCGAGCTAGAGAGGACCTGAAGAAGATTGGAGCAGAAGCCTTCGAGCTGATAGACCAACTCTATGGGAAGCCAAGCAAGAGGCCTCCTCCGCAGCCTCACCAGCTGGGGAGGATCAGACCAGCAGATCCGCCGGCCATCCCCTGCGACCAAGTGGCCAAGATCCACGGCGGATGTGTAATCATAGACTGGAAAAGGCGTTAAGTTCTGTCTCTTCTGTATGCCACTTTATGTATGTTTGTCGTTTCAGTGTGCAAGTAAATTTGATAGCTAGTTCCTGGCCTTTCATGTGTATTGATATATAAAGGCTAGAGATATATGTAGTGTCGTTTTACTGTCCTAGTTTTTGTTTCTGCTGTGTACTATTAAGATATATTGATGTGCTATAGCAGTGTTTATAAGTTTATATGTGGGACTCTCTCTCTCTCTCTCTCTCTCTGAAGCTCAGATTGTAAATAATTTCACTCGCCAATTCATGTCAACCATGCTGTACATGATTCAGTTTTGAAATGTGATGGCCGTCGAGGCTTGTACGGGTTCAAGGTTAAAAAGTGAAATCACAATCCTTGGATGTAGTCTTCTCATTTACTGTAAAAGAAATATTGAATCTCCAACTAAAACGTCTTTTGAAATAAAATTCAAGAATATCAGTCAAAAGTAGACAATATTATTTAACTCGATAAAGAGCGAAATATTACAAAATAGTATTAGAGTCAATAAAAAATGTGACCGACAAAGACATCGGGCCTAATATGGGTGGTAATTGATATAGTTCATTATTGTGACAATTTGTTGGAACTCAAAACCAAATAGTGAGATCATAATTCCATATAAAACTGAAGTTTGTATCTGAATCTAAATCAGAGTTAGATGTGTCAGCGTAGATTAGATGTTCGGTTTGTTGACATCACCAGTTTCAATGTTCTATCGCTAAAGGCAGATCATCAAGGAATGATAAACTTTTATAGCGATATGCTAAAACTAATTCAGTTGCTTATGCATGAAATATGTTTGAGAATATTTATTCTATTGAAAAGTCTTTTACATATTAAGCTATAGTTGGTTTTCGCCATTTTGATAATATGTTGATGTCATAGAGTTTAGTGCTCGAGTTTAAACAATGTTTAAATTTTGTTGGTATTAGTTAGACGTTTGTCCTTCATGAGCTTTTATGCATTGAAGTGCGTGTTGTGATAGAAATGGTTAAATTTTAGTGTAACTCGAATTCTATTTAACTAGAACTTGCATTGTGGATATCAAGTTAAAATTTCAATTTACTTAGTAATTTTCACTTATTCTTTTAGTTTTTTACTATTATAGTTTTTCACGTAAAAAATTTAGATATTTTGTTTTCTGTGTTTTTCTTTTACACTTCTTGTTCGATTTTCTAACGCATAGAATAGAAAAGTGAGCCTACATTAAATAGGCTACAAGAGAACAGATTTTAACCCTCGCGCAAACAGCTAGACTCAACTATCACATAAAAGTTGGATTCCTCCATAGGAATGAATTCATTAATCAATAATATCTTAAAAAATAAGGACTATCTCTTGTTTATTCATATAATGTCAAGTTATTAGTGTGTGAAAAAAAAAATTGATTAATAAGCAAAGGATAATGTTACATATTCACTCTAAACTTATACTTCGATGCATCGAATATTATATTATTTCACAATCGAGATATAACGTTATTCATAGTCAAATTGTTGAGACGGAATCTTCAAAAGTTTACTTTGACTGGGTGTGGTCGGTCGATGCTGATCACTTGTATTTTCAACACAAACTAGATAGGAATCTTGGTTGCTTTGGAAGAGAGTAAAATCTTTGGTTGCTTTAAGTATGGCACCTCCCGATAGAGAAGACCAGATGAACAAATCTATGTGAAGTCAAGTAGGAGACCTACCAAGTCACTTGGCCGTTATTAGATCAAATTGTCTTTTTTTTTTTCCCACATTTTCACGTATTTGTTAAAGTTTGACGACACGAAGTCTTTTAGGTTAGACCGATAAACCGGCTTTACAGATGTCGTTTAGAGTTTTGTTTTACTATATAAATAAATAATGTTACGTTGACCTTTTTATTTTACCTTCTTGAAATACTCGCTGATATGTCAAACAATAATTGATGCAATTAATGTAATAAATTTACGTAAGTTTGAGTCGCAAAATTCGCGGTTGTATTTCGATTTTCATAGCAAATATTTTTCTCTGCCCGTGATTTTTCTTGAAATGGTATTTCATCGTAAATATCATAGTTTCGTTTTAGTTTTTCTTTTTCATTTTATTTTTCAATTTCTAACGATACCAAAGACAAATTAACATCAAAATTACAATGTATTTTTAAATTGTTATAATATAACTTAAAAAATACTAATATTAAAGCTTGTTTTTTTATTTGTACCCACAAATAGATGCCGAGCAAACTCATTATAATATGAGTTAAAAATGTTTACATTAAAATGTACTTTTATGGATATGCACAAATAATATTAGATATGACAATAACAATTCAATTAGGACCTTCAAGATAAAGATACAAAAGAATCAGATTCCCCCTCGAACTTGACATCTAGATGTATCTTGGCATGTTATACGAAAGAAAAGAAACAACGATTAGATCAAATTGAATCGATAGATTCTCAACTTCAATAATTGAGTGCTTTCTACACTCAATCAAAGTAATCAATATACTAGACCATAAAAGATTTTTATTTGACCAAATAACCGATCACATTGATCGTTATTTAAGCGAATAAACGAATGATACACAACACGGCTATTGTAAACTCGGTTTTTATCTTTTCATCAAAACATGGTATGCTTTGAAGTATAATTTCTTTACGGGTTGGATCGTTTTCAAAAACTTTGATAGGCAATTCGAATCATATAAAGGGGAAGAAGCATATCCTATGTGCTATATGGACATGCCTTTGCTTCGTAGAAATGAAGTATATCATACTACGCGTTCCAGTTTATGTCTTTGTGTGAGTGCAAGGACTGGATTCTTCCTTAGCTTCCACGTCATCACAATGATGTCATTAATAGGTAATTTTTCATAAATATGGGATTATCTCTTGCTTCTCCATTTAATGTCATGTTGTTACTGTCTAGTTAAAACAAAATTAAAAAAAAAAAAAATTGATTAATAAGCTGGACATTCTAACTCTACGTCATCACGTCTTAATTTCATCCAATTTATTAATATGCTTGATATATTATTTTAATTATTAATTTATCATAATTATTAGGAAAATTATATATAAAAACCCTAAACTATAGGATCATTAATAAATTCGCCTTTAAACTATTTTTATTAACAAAATAAATCTTATATATAATTTGTTAACAAAAACAAACTTTTGTAGTCGCCCACACTTAATATTCGAGAATGGGTGACCTTGGCTCCACGCGGGCGAACTCGCATTGGTCTTTCTATTACGATAAAAACGGACCTGACCATAACATAATATGAACTAAAAATTAAAAAAAAAACCAACTCATCGTTACACTTTATATCTAGATAAAAAAAAAAAAAGCAGTCAAGATATGTTTTATTGGTCATGTCACGCATGCAGTGAAAATTCGGTAGCCCGCACTTAAAATGAGTGTAAAATACGCTTGAGAACAAGCGACCTCGTCTCCACGCGATCGGCCGCAGTTAAAATGTGATTGTCCACACTTGAAATAAGTGCAAAATGTACTTAGGAACTGGTGGCCTCAGCTTCACGAGAGCGTACATGCGGTCGCACGCAATTAAAATGCAGTCGATCGCGTCTGTGTTTTACGGCAAGAAGGTTGACATGTTAACATAAGATATTGTAAAATTTATTTTGCTA
This sequence comes from Begonia masoniana, assembly GCA_022432975.1. Classification (NCBI taxonomy): domain Eukaryota; kingdom Viridiplantae; phylum Streptophyta; class Magnoliopsida; order Cucurbitales; family Begoniaceae; genus Begonia; species Begonia masoniana. The sequence goes on along the minus strand of CM039503.1, from coordinate 48,082,353 downwards.
ACGAATATAGTTCAAGGTTTATTTTGTCATTGACCATATAACTTAAGTTTTTTTCCCCTAATTATTATATTGTTAGAGCAAAAAGTTAAAGAGAAAATAACTATGATTTATGAAGCACATTAAAACTACTTAACAGGATCAGGAAATTTAACCTAATAAGAAATGTAATCTAATTGGAATTTTAAAAAACCAATATTAAAAAAAAGAAACAAATTAGGGAGATTAGATCATATTTATTGATTATCAAGTGTCGAGGATCCAAAGGTAACTTAACTTTATCAAAATGGGAATTTTCAAAAGTTAGCGCTGACCGGGTTTTGTCGGCTTTCACCAGTAAAAAAACAGAGGCAGCTTTGCTAGTATTATCACAAGGAAACTAGAAGAAAACTAAGTAGCTGCTGTAGACACTAAATCCGACCATTTGAAGCATGGCACCTCGAGCTAGAGAGGACCTGAAGAAGATTGGAGCAGAAGGCTTCGAGCTGCTAGACCAATTCTATGTGAACTCAAGTAGGAAGCCTCCTCAGCAGCCTCACCATCCGGGGAGGATCAAACCAGCTGATCCGCCGGCCATCCCCTGCGACCAACTGGCCAAGATCCACGGCGGATGTGTAATCATAGAATGGAAAATGTAACGACCCTAATACTGTACCCGTTTTCCCGTACTATATATATATATATATATATTTATTTTTTTCTCTATACTTTAACTAAACTCTAGGCGGAACCTAAACCGAAATCGAACAAGAATAGAAATCAGAATTAAAATCTATGTTTTAAAACATTTAAAACAACTTAAAACAAATTAAATAAATTAATTAAAACTGTAGAAACAATTAAGGAAAACAAATAATTGAGGGAGAGCAAAACAGTCCAGCCCCGTGACAAAAGTGGCAGCGAACAGTCGCTGCAGCATTGCAGCGACTGATCGCTGCAATTGCTGCAGCTAGCGGCGATCAGTCGCTGCAATTTGCAGCGACTGATCGCTGCATTTGCTGCAGCTAGCAACGATTGATCGCTGCATTGCTGCAGCGATCAATCGCTGCATTGCTGCAGCGATCAATCGCTGCACACTACAGTGCAGCGATCGCCTCCTGCGATCATTAGCCTCTTCTGTCAACCTGTTTACTTGAATAACATGCTCTCTGGAATTCCAGAGAGCAAACACTTAATCAACTCTCTGGAATCCGATTCCAGAGAGCAAATCTCACCTACTTAACACCAATTATCAACAATCAACTTATAACTTAAACTCGATCAACTTGCAGCGGACTTTGCGAAATCCAACTGCGTGGATAGCTCTAAAAACTGAGTATATCCGTAACGTTCCTAAAACCATTCAAAACATTTCTATAACGTTAAATAAAAGCTTTAAACCAAAACATTTTCTATATACAATTTACCAAAACGTTTGAACCATAGAACATAAACCTATCAACTACCAGTACCAAGCATCCTAAAATGTTCTATACAACTATCAACCCAAAACATCTCAATAATCTCAAAATCTATACATACTCCCCCACGGGTCAGGTAAGCGTCGACTGCGCCAACACACTCCCGCAAGCATCCTCCGTCAACTGCGTCACTCCTCAGGTGGAGGGATCTCATCCTCACCTGTTTCCTCGTAATCACCTACACCATACAACACATTATGAGATAAAAATCTCAGTAAGCTCTACGTAAATGAAAATGCGTGCTATGCATATGCTGTTCATGAACCATTCAATCGCTTTACCTTTTCGCTATACTTTCATTCACCTTTTCATTTTCCTTTTCGTTTACCTTTTCGTTTCCCTTTTCGTTTACCTTTTCGTTACCCTTTTCGTTATCCTTTTCGTTACCCTTTTCGTTACCCTTTTCGTTATCCTTTTCGTTATCCTTTTCGTTATCCTTTTCGTTTACCTTTCTCGTTACCGTTTACCTTTTCGTTATCCTTTCGTTTACCTTTCTCATTTCCCCTTTTGTTAAACCATGATGCATGAACAATTCATATCTTAAAGTAAACAACCACATATATACCATCAAGACGATCAACAAACAACATAATCTATAAATAACTAGTCCTAACTACCCATCCAAAACAATTTAACAAAAGCATCTCTAAAACTCCTCGAGACGCCTTCGACGTATTGTAATATCCCGACTTTTCGGGATATTATTATTATTTTAATATAAATGGCATTTTAGTAAATATGTCAAATCAAGCCTGTTTCTCAAAAAGAAAGCGTCATTTCGATCCTAATGATTAATAGGAATTTTAAGGAAATTATGAGAATTTTCGGAGTTTAGACGCTATATTCCGAGTAAGTACATTTATCGAAATGTAAATGACGTTTTAGTAAAAATAGTAAACGATGTCCAAATTGCGAACGGACAGTTTTAGTAAATCCCAATTAATAGGTTGAACCTGTAGGTGAAATAAGGAAATTTGGTGAACTCGAATAGTTGGACGATTAACGAACCGAAGGACGAAACTAATACAAAAATAATGTAAGGGCAAAACGGTAATCTGCCAAGCCAATTTATAAAATAACAATTTCTCTCTTCTCTCCCTCACTTTTCCATTTCTTCCCTGGCGTTCACGAAAACCACAGAGCGCCCTCCCCTCTGCCCGTCGACGGTTCTCGACGATCCGACCTCCGTTTTCCTCCGTTCTTCTTCCGGTTCTTCGCGTTTTCTTCCCCGATCAACGTTCTAGGTAAGATTCTACGGCTTTCGCGTTAGTTTCTGGTTTTCATGAAGTTAGGACATTAGGGTTTCGTTAGGGTTTATGTTAAAATTGAGATTTAGGGTTCGTAATTAATAGGTTTATCGTGTTTAAGGATATAATGGATATATTGAACGTTATTGGACGAGTTTAAACCGGTTTGTGAAAAAGTTAAAAATTGGGGATTTTCAGGTTTTTAGAGAAAAACTCGTAAATTGTGGATTTAGGTGCCGAGCGTAAATTGCTCGAATACATAGCTCAATGAATTGGGTTAGAGCTTTAGGAAGTTCCTTAGTTAAGGTTTTGTTGAATTCGGACGATTAAAAGTTTAAACACGTGATATTGATGATCGTTGTGTTTTGCCTCAGACAAACAACGCTCGTGGACGGAGCTTGAGCTGCAACGGACGCGAGGTAAGTTCTCGTGACTTCTCTGGCCGATTGGCCTACACCGTACTTCGATGTAGCGTCGAGGATCTCAATGGATTGTTTGTTTTAATTTGCTTTGGTCGGGTAGATAGGTTTATAATTGTTATAGGTTACTCTATTTCGGTCTTGATGGTATGCATGTTGATTGTTTATTTTGCGTTCATATCTGCTCATGCATCACGTATTTCAAAGGTCATGAAAACAAATTTCCGCACGACGACGTTTTAAAGTTAATGCAAAGAAATGATGTCCCTATGGTATACAGTTTAAATGACCCTTCGGTATATAGTTTAAATGGCCCTTCGGTATACAGTTTATAGCAAAGTAAAGCAAAGCAAAGCAAAGCAAAGTAAAGCAAAACAAAGTAAAGAAACAATGCATGATTTATAGATTCATATGTACAGCACGCATTTGCATTTACTAGAGCTTACTGAGATGTTTATCTCATAGATGTCTGTATGGTGTAGGTGTTTACGAGGAAACAGGTGAGGACGAGCTTCCTCCTCCTGAGGCATGAGGCAGTTGACGAATGATGGATTGCGGTGGTGTGTTGCGCAGTCGATGCTTTACCGACCCGTGGGGGAAGTATATATGTGTTTTGAGGGTTTGCGGTTGTGTATGTATTTCGAGGATTATCTGGATGTTTTTGGTTAAATTGTATAGACGTTATAGGATGTTGGTTCTGGTAGTGGATAGGCTATGTTTTGAATTGTTTATAAAATGTTTTGAAATGTTTTATTGAAACTGCTTGGGAGTATTTATCGATGTTTTGAACGTATCCATGCAGTTGGATTCCGCAAAGTCCGCTGTATGTTGGATGAATTTAGGAATACGTTTGATTAAGTTAAGTTGTAAGTGCAAGTGTTTAGGATGAGGAAAGGTGTAGAATATATGAAGTGTTTGCTCTCTGGAATTGGATTCCAGAGAGCTTGAATGTATGAAGTGGTGGCTCTTTGGAATCGGATTCCAGAGAGCTTGAAAGTCTGAAGGGTTTGCTCTCTGGAATCTCAAATTCCGGAGAGGATGTGTGTTTTGATCACTGCAGCGATCGATTTCTGGTTCGATCGCTGGCAGCGATCGATTGTTGCTTACTGCAGCGACCGATCGCTGCTGAGGCTCATGGCCTCAGCGATCAGTCGCTGCTGAGGCTCATGGCCTCAGCGACCGATCGCTGCTGAGGCTCATGGCCTCAGCAACCGATCGCTGCTGAGGCTCATGGCCTCAGCGATCAGTCGCTGCTGAGGCTCATGGCCTCAGCGACCGATCGCTGCTGAGGCTCATAGCCTCAGCAACCGATCGCTGCTGAGGCCCAGCGATCGGTCTCTGCTCCTTTTGCCTCCGTCTTCCAGTTTTGCCCTCGACCGAATTGAAAAATGTTTTCATTGTTTTTATTTAATTGTTTTAATTGTTTTAAGTTTTATTAATTTAAATTGAGATATGTTTTAAATGATTTCCTAAACGAACCCCGATTCTGATTCTGGTTTCAACTTCAGATTTCATTCCGCGTAAAGTCTATTTAAAGTGTAAAATAAAATGAAAAATTTATACGGGAAAACTGGGTACAGTATTAGGGGTGTTACACGTATGGTGTAGGCCAATCGGCCAAAGAAGATCACGAGAACTTACCTCGTGTCCAAAGCAGCTCAAGCTCCGTCCACGAGCGCTGTTCACCTAAGCAATTTACAAGGATTAACGTTAAAACGAGTTTAAGTTAATAAACATCTAATTGTCAAAACCTTAACTAAAGGAATTTCCTAACATTCCAACTTAACTTATCGAGGCATCAAATCCATTAATCTACGCTCAATACCCCGAAATCCAATTTACGAGTTTTCCGAAAACCCGAAATTTACAAATTTAACATTTCTCTTAAATCGTCTTAACTTCTTCCAATAACGTTTAATACGTGCAATACGTTCGTAAACTATAACAATTTATCAATTTCGAGCCCTAAATCTCGATTTTTAACAAAACCTAAACAAAACCTAATTGTCTAAAACTCCATAAACATCGAAATAAAAGCTCCAAGATTGTAGGTTCATACCTAGAACGTCGATTGGAGGAGAAAACGTGAAGAAAATGAGACGATCGGGAGGAATAACGGAGGTCGGAATGTCGAAGTGTGGTTGTCGGCAGAGAGGAGCTCTCTGGTCGCAGGAGAAAAGAAGGAAAGCAAAAGGAATTCGGGAAGTGTGTCTGGAGGAAGAAAAGGTTGGTTTTAAATTAAATTTTGACTTTACAAATTACTATTTCGCCCTTCCTTTGATTTTCTTCCTTTGTTTCGTTAATTGGCTAACAATCTGACTTTGCCAAATTTCCATATTTTGCCAATAACTCCTATTTACTAGCAGGGATTTATTAAAACTGTCCGCTCGCAAATCGGATCTCGTTTACTATTTTTACTAAAATGTCCTTTATATTACGAGAAACTTAATTACTCGGAATATAACTTTATTACTCCGAAAAATCCCGTAAATTCCTTAAAATTCTTATTAATCACTAAGATCGTATTAAAGTTTTCTTTTCGTAAAACGAACTTGATTTGACATATTTACAAAAAAATACCATCTATATTAAAATATTAATATCCCGAAAAGTCGGGTATTACAGAAAAGGCGTTAAGTTCTGGCTCTTCTGTATGACACTTTATGTCTGTTAAACGAAAATCACTTTTTTCCTTTCTTTTCTTTTCTTTTCTCTCTTTCTTTTCGTAGTTTTTCTTCTCTCTCTTTATCTGGATTGAAAGATTAAAATCAGTTATGCGATGTCACACAAGGTGCTTTGTGTGACACCGATAATTAATGCAATGATGGACAATATAAATATGCATAAATAAATGACACAGGAGGTTGGTAACACAGTTCGGCAACCAGACTACGTTTGCGGGGCCACGCCCAGATATAAAAATATTTCTTTGAGTTCACAAAGTTACAAGACAATCGGACTTATACAAATAAAGATTCCCTCTTATCTTTGTCGCCGCCTCTAGCTAACTTTTCTAAGGAAATTGTTTTTGCGAGCTCCCCTCGACTTTAGATCGATCTCTCATGAGATCTAGAAACCAACAAGATCCCCTTGTGGTAGATGACTCCTCCTGGAATCCGTGTTATGGCAAGATTCCCTCCCTCACGATCAAATTGACAAGCTCTCCTTGTCTAAAAACAGAACTCCTCCTGAGTTCGAATGTAGCCTCCTCCCGAGACTGAGCTTCAATGAAGAATCAGAAGATTGCCTCTTACGACACCGTTTAGAACACCAGTGCATTGCCTTCGGACAAAATAACTCAACACACTCAATAAATCGATGAAATCCACAGTATAAGAAGAGTGTGTAAAACAATCACAAACCCATACGCAGAAATGTAGGGAAAGAAAGAAAAGCGACGGCACGCAAAGTGAAGAAAACTTCTCTCATGAAAATCAAAAATCCGTCGTGAGCTTTCACAGAAACGAAAGCTTTAAATATCATTGGTAGCATCCATATCTTCGATTCAGTTCAGTTATCAAATTAGATATGTTGCCGCATGGAATAAGGAAACACAATATCTCAAAAGCGGTTGAGTGACACCTCGCGTGACACTTTAGGAAAGTTCCTCCAACAACTTGGATAAAGATCCAAAAACTTAGGAAAACATCTCATTATTCATGTGATCTCGAAGCCTAACAGATTTTAGCAAATCTCTATCAAATCGGCTTACCAAAATAAAGTTTTCCGAAAAACAAATGCCTTTAGCTTTTTTAATAACTTTCCTAATATTATTGTTTCCTTATTTTTTCTTCCACAGAATCTTCATGATCTTCAATATGTATCCATCCAATAATCTGAATATTATATTTCTTGATCACCAAGAAATAAATTATCAATTTGAAAAATAATGGAATAAAATATTATCTCCATAAAAATATATTGCTAAAAAATCAATACCAACATATATGCAATATGTTTGTATTTACAATCTCCCCCTTTGGCATTTTTTAGCAAAATCAATAAACCTAATAACTTCAATAACTCCCCTGGATTAACTCCCCTTGAATAGTGTCTTCAATCATCATAACAATACATCAATCATCATTATATCAACATATGGTATCAGAGAGCATATCCCAAAATACTCTCATTTTTTGCCATAAAAAGACAAAAATATGTATAGAGAATGGCAACTACTATAAAAACAGCAGCACCAAATAATCACTATAAATACCAACATTATCAGAAGGAAATAACCAAATCAGCACACATATATCATTCAGATACGCACCAGAGTAGTCATATGAGCACCATAATATCAAAAAGTAAAAAGATTATCCAGGAAAAGAAAAATATCCAGAGCCAGACAACTAGTTCAAGATATAATAACATGCAGTATTACTCAATAGTAGAAATCTGTCTAGAGGAACACATCAATCTGTAAGAGTTGGATCGACATAGTCTGTGCATCTTTTTATGGACTGCTTGCCATGACATCCGCGGAACACGGGATGGACCAACCCCTTCATCTGTTTTGAAGTGTGAACCCGAGTCTTCCATGTGCGGATTTTTCTTATAAATGTCATTTAGAAGGTCAAAGATAACATAGCTCTGTTTTTCAAGCTCAGAGATCTGACTGCTTAGTGACTTCAACATGTCCACTAAAAATTTTACCGATCTAGCAAGCAGAGCTGAGTCGATTCTTGTCTCATAGATAGGCATTCCCTCCATAAAGTCTTCAAGGTCATTAATATGTTCTCTCATACCAAGTTTGTAACTAATTCGAATTTTCTCTTTTTCTTCAAACAACACTTCATTTTCTCTAATAATAGACTGTTAGGAGGATAAAATACCAAATATGAGAGAGGAAAATTGTAACGCCCCGAGTTATTTGAACCCGGTTCGCCACACATAATACTAAACCAAACTATGACTTTCTGAGAAAATTTTAAAATTTCATTCAACGATCAAGACTTGACCCTTAAAACATTAAGACTTACAGCGGAAAAACATTTGTATGAACAACATTTATTAAATAGTTAAAATATTGAAGACAGTTGGTTGAAAAAGAAAAGAAAACAGAACACATCTACCGATAGAACAAGCTGCGTCTTCCGATCACTAGACGACAAAAATCCTCAATTCACATCTACCGATCGCAAAATGACAAATTTCTTCCTACATCTTCCGATAGATATAATATTCGACATCACTCGGTCACAAAACGACAAATTCTAATACTCACATCCACCGATGGACTACATCCACCGATAGACAAAACTCCCGACTTCTACCGATGGACTAAATCCACCGATAGACAAAACTCTCGACTTCTACCGATGGACTAAATCCACCGATAGACCAAAAATACTCAACATCTGCCGATAGACATCATCTACTGATAGATAAAAAATACTCAACATCTGCCGATAGACATCATCTATCGATAGATCAAAAACACTCAACAAAAACAGTATAGCAACAATTTCACTCTAAACAAAGAAAACTCCGACTACCAAAAAAAACTTGAGCATTTTACTAAAAACCGTTGAAAACTACTTAAATCCATGTATTACTCCAAAATTTGGTAAAAACCACTATTAAAACCAATAGAGTATCATTATCAGAAAAGTCTCAAATTGTATTCAAAACACCAAAACTACCATTGTCATAAAAACTCTCAACATACTTAAATTGAATCATGGTCACCGAACCTTCTCATCTACTGCCCTAGTTAAACCGCCCCATCAGTTGCCAGATCGATGCATGAATGCACCCCTCCAACCTGCCTAGTCTCAGCAAACTCAGAGAACACACCTGCTGTCACTTCTTCACCTACATCACAAAACTCATCTATTAGCTTAATGCTAAGTAAGTAAAGTAGTAATGAAATGGAATGCTGAAACATAAATTCCTAAACATGCAGTTTCTACTTTCTCATCTCAGTTGCATATGCATTCGTTTCTGGTCTGATCCCTCTGTGAAATTGGGAGTTGGATCACTCCTACCAAAGTCATACATCCTCTCTCTCGATTAAGGGGCGGATTAGTTCCCTTAACAACTGTTCAGATTCCCCTGTAAAATTGGAAGCTGGATCACTTCTCCCAAAGTATAAATCTCTTCATAAGTTAAGGGGCAGATTAGTTCCCTTAATAGTTTATCTGTTACAGTCTGTTCATTCCTTACCAAGCCATTTCATGTAAATTCATTTTCGTATACTTTCAAAATATGATGCATGACATACAAACACATTCAAGCAAACATAATCCTACTGTTTTGTGATGTAGGCCCGAAGGCATAAGCATACTTCACTTACCTGGTCTCCTAGAGATTGTCTAGTTGTTAGCTACTTCGGAAGTCTGCTCACCTATAATCGTAAACAGAGCACCGCATTACTAAACTTCATTCTAAAGTATTTAGAAATCTTAGGGAAACTAGCTGGAAATCCTGTTCGTCGAGCATTCCTGGTTCTCCCCAAAACCCGAAACTAACTCTCACTCACAGCATTCACGAACACTCCCCTACAAACTCTCTGTTATCTAATCACTAAAATAGCAAGTAAAATGAAACAAAACTCACCTAGAATGGAGAAAATCAGAGAGGAAAATGTCAGAAGGAAGTCTACTGAGATGAGCTGAGAATCAACGAAGGAAAATGGTAATAGGGTGGCGGCTACTGTGTATTAAACGCCAAACCTCTTCCCTTAAATAGGGTATCCACTTTAGATCTGCAATTTACCATCAGCCCTCGCCTAGTCACTCATAGCCTAATCACTAATTTTTCCCATTTTCCATCTATAAACATTCAGACTAGTTGACAGAAATAGTTGGCTTAAATGAACCTTGCCTACAGAATAAAGAAGAGCTAACCTTGAATTTTTCTTCCCCGTCCGCTGCTTCATTATTTGTTCAAGAAAACATTCCAAAATCACACGCTATAGAGTTTCCAAGTTTGTACTAAGTTCCATTGCCTTGTTCACCCCTGTGCCATGTGCGGCAGGCAGCCAATTTCTCATAGCTAGTTTGTTGAAGGATGCCATACGTTTACGAAGAGCTTTACGCCGGAAAATCTTTGCATGGAGCCAGATGCGTCTGACACTCAACCACAGTTACATCAAAGAGAATTTTGTTGAAATCGGGTACAAACTTGTCCAGAAACGTTGTTCTTCCAAGCCCAAATAGTCATGAATGAGCAGCGGGTAAAATTAAAAGTTGTCCTCTAACAAATACCTGGCCAAAATCTGATGTACTTGATTTTTCCATCAACATCTAAATTGCAATAAAATTCAAGATAACATTCCAACAATGCTTAAGATTTCTGAATGTTGTTTCCACTAAACTTAACAAATGATAAATGACAGTTGCATATTGGTGAAATCCTCTTCATGTCTTCTACCTTGTCCCTGCCGAAATATTTGTTTTTGGAAAATTTAGCCATCGCTACTCAGTCTTGTTAAAATCTCATTCGAAAACTTAAGAAGACATTACTTGGCTTTTTACTAGACTCTCACCCGTTTGCTAATTTGGACGATATTGTCTCAGAAGACGCGCTCGCCCCTAGTTTTTCTGCCTTTTGGCTCGTGGTCGTCAGACTGAACAGTCGTTGTGACTCAGTATAGCAACCTTTCGGTCTTTGCGATGTTTTTGGAGTTGGATTGTTTGGATTTCCAGGGTAGTGGACTCTTTCATCGAATTTTTTTCCAGAGTTCTTTTTCATCATCATTATTGACTTCAACGACATCTTCTTGAAGCCATGTACTATCTGAAGATGATTCTTTTTCTACCTTGGGTCTTTTACCTTTCACGACCGTCGAAACTTTTGAATTTTTGGGTGCCTTGGGAGGCACTGAACTTGTTTTGAACATATCATCGCTGGATTTTCAAAATTTCCATTTAATCCCAGAGGAATCAACCTGAGTAATAGAAACTGCATCTGTGGTAATTTTTGAAGTAACCTTTTTAGTAACCGAGGGTTTTACCGATGGTGAAATCGGTGAATAAACCACAATAGTTGATTCAGAGCTCGGCATCTTTTCTGGAACAACCACTGAAACATTGCCAGAACACTGCTCGTCGGAGACTTCTTTGATTATCACCATTCTCGAAAGAGATTGTTGAAAACCCTAAACAGCCGATTGTAGAAGAAGAAGTAGAGAGAAAATGTGCTGAAAATCGTTGAGATTGAATTATATCCCACAGCTTCCATAAATTGCTGTCAAATCTCAGAATAAAGAAAAATCTCGTATTTTTGGTAAAATTTGAAAAATAAATTCAAAATTTACTATAATTCACTTAGTCAATCTCTCATAAATTTTTGAAGAATAATTCTGATATCTGTAAAATGAGAAATAAACCTAATAGAGTAATGTTGCTCCAATCTTCACCGAGAATAAACATCCGACTTTTATAAGAATACCTGAATTTTACATGTCACACACGGTGTTGCTCCAGAAAAAAATATAATATCAAAAAGGATCATTTTCTGCAGGGGGTAAGTAATACAAAGTAGATTGCCCCAAAAAAAAATAAAAAATGTGGCGATTTTTTGTTTTTTTTTTTATTTTAACTACATAAAAGTATTAAACAACTTACATAACATAGAGGCCTGGGGCAGACCTCAACTCTTCAAATCTTGCACCATCCAATGCCTTGGTGAAAATATCGGCAATCTGTTTTTCGGTCACCATATATTCCAAATTAATAATTTTGTCCTCCACTAGAGATTGAATAAAATGATGTCGTATATCAATATGTTTGGTCCGAGAATGCTGAACAGGATTTTTAGAAATATTGATAGCACTTAAATTATCACAGTAGAGGGTCATGACACCCTGTGAACACCATAGTCTTTCATCATTTGTTTCATCCAAAGAAGCTGAGTACAGCTGCTACCTGCTGCAATATATTCTGCCTCGACTGTAGATAGAGAAATAGAATTCTGCTTCTTGCTGAATCATGACACTAAGTTGTGTTTTACATAAAAACATCCACCCGAAGTGCTTTCTCAATCATCAGAACTACCTGCCCAGTCAGCATCACAATAACCCACCAAATTAGCATTAGAATCGTAAGAATACCATATACCGTAGTCAGTTGTACCACTAACATATTTGAGAATTCGCTTGACTTACACTAGGTGTGACTCCCTCGAATTTGCTTGAAACCGAGTGCACAAACTCACGCTATAACAAATATCTGGTCGGCTGGCAGTTAGATATAAAAGACTTCCAATCATACTTCTATATAAATGCGGATCAACAACAATTCTTTTTTCATCTTTGGAGAATTTCTCATGTGTCCCAAGAGGTGTTCTACTCCGGCGTGCATTCTCGAGCTTAAATTTTTTCAATAAATTCTTGGTATATTTGGCTTAAGAGATAAAAATATCATTCGTTTCTTGCTGAATTTGAAGTCCAAGAAAATAAGTGAGTTTTCCTACCATACTCATCTCTAATTCTCCGGTCATTTGAACTACAAACTCATCCACCATCACCTGTGACACCGAGCCAAACACTATATCATCAACATAAATTTGAGCAAGTATGAACTGACCTTTGGCACGGCAGACAAAAAGGGTTTTATCTACTCCCCCTCGCTCATATCCCTTGGTTAATAAATATTGCGTGAGTCGTTCATACCACACACGAGGGGCTTGTTTAAGGCCATATAACGCCTTCTTCAATTTATAAACATACTCGGGATGATGAGGGTCTTCAAAACCCTTTGGTTGAGCAACATAAACTTCTTCATTAAGAAACCCATTGAGAAAAGAACTCTTCACATCCAATTGATATAGCTTGAACTGCATAACACAAGCAATAGACAATAAAAGCCAATAGATTCAAGATGAGCAATCGGAGAGAATGTTTCATCAAAATCAATACCTTCAATCTGATAATAGCCTTGAACAACTAGTCGAGCTTTGTTACGAGTGACGTTGCCATGCATCACTCTTGTTCTTGAAGATCCACTTAGTACCAATAACATTCACATCGGGAGGACACGGTACTAAATCTCAAACTTGATTGCGGGAGAATTGGCTGAGTTCTTCTTGCATAGCTTCTATCAAGTATTCATCTAGTAATTCTTCTTTCACATTCTTGGGCTCGATTGTTGATGTAAAGCATGTCATTGGAATCATTTCTCGATAATTTACCCTCGACTTGTCTTTGGTTCGTATACCATCATTCAGACTTCCAATAACCTCATCTGCAGGATGATTCTTCTGAACACGTGTAGATGGTGGCCTGTTGTGTAAGGTAGACACTTCTACTTCATCAACTATCTCTGTTTGATCTGTGACACCGCCTGAGACACCACCTGTGACACCAGATGGAACACTAGTGTCTTCATTGTTTGAAATCTGATTGGCATCTTCTTTCGGATTATATGCTGTATCTAGAGAGTCGTCTACTTATACGTTTGCAGATTTGATAACAGTTCGAGTTCTTTTGTTGTAAAATCGATAAACACGGCTATTTGTAGCATAACCGAGAAAGATAGCCTCATCACGCTTAGGATCAAGTTTCCCCTTGTGTTCTCTGTCTTTCAATACAAAATAGATGCTGCCAAACGGATGAAATCTCTATCAAATCGGCTTACCAAAATAAAGTTTTCCAAAAATCAAGTGCCTTTAGATTTTTTAAAGGCTTTTCTAATATTATTGTTTCCTTATTTTTTCTTCTACAGAATCTTCATAATCTTCAATACGTATCTATCCAATAATCTGAATATTATATTTCTTGATCACCAAGGAATAAATTATCAATTTAGAAAATAATAAAATAAAATATTATCTTCATAAAAATATATTGCCAAAAAATCAATGCCAACATATATGCAATATCTTTGCATTTACATGGATTTCTTCTCTCTTCTCCTTCACGTAAATCACATAAGGGTTGCCACATAACACCTTATTCAATAGTGTTTCATGGTTAATTACACTTTAATCATGTTTATCTCATGAAAATATTCATTTTGCCCTCCCCTTTTGATTATTTACAAAATAACCATGATTAATTAATCTTTAATCACAATTAGTTTTAATCTAACCCAATTAGATAAATTATAATCTAATTTTTGTAATTAACTAAAAATTAAATATAAAAATAAAATTTTATACAAATTTTATTTTTAATAGGAGCGATCGATCGACCACGTTTTTCACTTTTTAACGTATCATTTATTCAATCCAACTTTTCCAACATATATTTATACATTCTTTAAATATAAACATACTCGATTATATTTTTTAATTTAAAATTTGAATCCTTACAATCATAAACTTCAAGAAAAATATCTAAAAGAATCACATTCTCCCTCAAACCCGACATCCAGATGTATCTTGGTGTGTTACAGGAAAAAGATGAAACAAGGATTGGGTCAATAGATTCTCAACTTCAATAATTGAATGCTTTATTCCCTCAATCAAAAAAGAATCAATAGACTAAACCATAAAAGAGTTTGACTCAAACATTGCGTTTCTGACCATTTTACTCCATTTTCACGTAAGATTTGTTTTAAAAAAATGATTACATCGGTAATTGTTAAGCTTATAAACAAGTTATATGTAACACAGCTATTGTAAATTTCATTTATAATCTTTTATCTAAATATCATTTGCTACCGTACATAACATGGATCGTTTTAAAAAACTTTATATTGGCATTTGAAATCTCATAAAGAGGAAGAAACATACGCTATATCGTAATGCCTTTGCTTGTCCTCTAAGGCTTTGTAGTGAATGATCGTCACGTGTTCCTATCTAACTTAGAATAGTATTTTTGCCATTTGCCCTAACACTCAAATTTTTCCTTCTTGCATCATCGTGATGACATCTAATAAGTAATATATTCTTTAAAATTGGGATTAGCTCTGCTTATCCATTTTAAATGTCAACGTTCCTACTGTCTAGGGAGAAATGAAAATAGTTGACTAATAAACAAAAATAACTACATGGATATTATAATCTCACACTCTAACGGATATAATTTTTGTCATTCAATCATTATATATTATCATTTTTATTTAAGTGTATTTATAAGTCATCATAATCATTAAAACAATAAATGAATGTCACGTGATAAAAGTTTATAAAGAAAAATAACTAATAATGTTTAGATTTAATTCATTTTCACCCCAGCAGTAATGAGTATTTTTTTGTTTTTTTTTTTACAATCTTTCAAAGTATTAATCCTCACAAAACAAACTTATAAAACTATAAAAACAGCAAAGAACCTCTGACTGTCGACCGCATCCCCCATTGTGTATTTTCACATAGAACTGTCCCTCTTTTTACAAGGGGGCAATGTCACGTGGATTACCTTCTTCACTTTATAAATTATTTTAAAAATACCAAACCTATTCGATTTACTTGCAATTTGTAGTTCACTACGTCAGGGATAAGTATAACAATTTTATAATTTTACAACACTTTGTATGAGTATTATAATTGGTTTTAATAAAATAATTAACTAAATTACAATATATTGTACAAATGTTTATAAAATCATGAAAATTTTTGGATTATATTATCAGATGTGGTGAACATGTTGGTAAACATTTTAACGTTAAATGATATAGAGCATTATCTTTTTTAAAAATATTTATAAAAGTTCCTCTTCACTTTATAAAGGTTTCCCTTCACTTTATAATTAATTCTAAAAAATACCAAACAGAATTTAATTTACTTGACATTTTTAACCACATCGTTATTTTATAACACTTGTACAATTATTGTAATTTGAGACAATTAATTTATAAATACTTTATAATATCATACAAGTTTATAAAATCACAAAAGTTTCAGATTATATTCTCATGATGTGATTAACATGTGATAAAAATGCACTAAATTGATATTGGTTTGTATATTTTTTACAATTAATTTATAAAATGAAGAAGATCATCTACGTGCCGTTGTCCTCTTTATAACGAGGCCGTTCTAAAAAGACTTGTCCCCCATCTACTGTAAAAATACATAATGGGGGAGATCGGTCCGCCGTCGAGGATTTTTATTGCTTTTTTATAATTTAATGTTTGTTTTAGATAATAGTTTGAGAGATTTAAAAACAAACCTAATTTGGAAAAGGTGAAATGGATTTAACCTAAGGTTTGAAATCTATTGAATAAATAAGGTTTTTCTTTTTGTCAATGCCGATCACCAGTATAAAAACAGAGGTAGCCTTTCTAGTATTATCACAAGCAACTAAAAAAAAAACTAAGTAGCGTGTAGACACTAAATCCGATCATATTGAGCATTGCAGCCGTCGAGCTAGAGAGGACCTGAACGAAGATTGGAGCAGAAGCTTCGAGCTGATAGAACCAACTCTATGGTAAGCCAAGCAAGAGGCCTCCTCCGCACCCTCACCAGCGGGGAATGAGTGATCATACAGCATATCCGCCGGCCATGCCTCCTGCGACCACTTGGCCAAGACCACGCGGATGTGTATCTATAGACTGGAAAAGGCGTAATTTCTGTCTCTTCTGTATGACCTTTATGTATGTTTTTCGTTTCAGTGTGCAAAAAAAAAAAAAAGCCTATCAAGGGATTCTTCTTCGAAGCCTTTATTTGGTATGTGGAAGGACCCCTGCTGTGGTTTCTAGAGAAGGGTCAGAGTCTTTTCGTCCAGAAAAAATTCGAGAGCACCGTACAAACCATAAAGTTTCAGTTTTCAAACTTGATTTCAATCGTTTTGAGTTGGGAGGAGATAAAAAGCTTGGAAAACTGGAGCCTTTTTCTGGGCATAATTCTCCACGGCGCCTGAAATGCATCATGGTTAAAGGATGCAAACCTAATTCCATTTACTTTACCGACGATAGTTTTTTGTTTCTGTCATTGCCCCCGTGCAGGCGCAGGTTTCGATATGGGGATCTTTAACATGGCTGACGGACGATAGAACCGATCATAGAAGGAGAACGGCGCAACCGCGTCTCACCCCCCCGAAATTGTCGATCCGAGCTTTCGAAATATAGTAGATTTCAATATATATATTTTCTCTTGTGGCCTTTTTAGGATTATGATGAGTTAAAAAAATAAAGAAGATTTCCTCCACCATTCATGCTTGTTTTTAAAGAATTTGAACCTTTAATATTTAAAAAAAAAATTTAATTTTTTTTTATTTCAAACATGACCTCGATTGTGTACAGTATCAAATTTATAATCCCCAAACTTAAG
>CM039503.1:48005732-48064970 GCA_022432975.1 Begonia masoniana | reverse complement strand
TTTTATACCATTGGTCTTGGCGCTTTACTTTAGACCATACTCGAGACTTTTTCAACGAATAAACATAAGTCTCATTTCCAAGAACTTTGAAGCCTTCAGGTTGTTACATATAGATGTCCTTCTCAAGTTCTCCATGTAAAAATGCAGTTTTCACATCCAACTGCTCAAGCTCAAGGTCGTGCATAGTCACAACACCTAACAAAGCTCGAATCGAGCTATGCTTAACAACTGGAAAAAACACATCAG
This sequence comes from Begonia masoniana, assembly GCA_022432975.1. NCBI lineage: Eukaryota > Viridiplantae > Streptophyta > Magnoliopsida > Cucurbitales > Begoniaceae > Begonia > Begonia masoniana. The sequence continues at coordinate 48,064,724 of CM039503.1, read as the reverse complement.
TGAAGTCTACACCTGGGATCTGACTGTAACCCTTAGCAACCAGACGTGCTTTGTACATGTCTTTTTCAACACCCAATGTACCTTCCTTTCTCTTGAACACCCATTTGAAATTAACAGATTTCTTGCCCTTAGGCAACTCGACTAAGTTCCACGTGCCATTCTTTTGAAGAGAATCCATCTCCTCCTGCATAGCAATCATTCATTTTTCACAATCCTTTGAACTTACTGCCTCTGAATAGGTAGATGGTTCATCACATGCATCAATACTTTCAGCTACACTCAAAGCATAAGCAACTAAATCTGCTACTCCATATTTCTGTGGAGGTTTAATCTCCCTCCTCGGTATATTTTTGGCAATGCAATATTGTGGAGAAGCCAATACTGGTCACTGTGGAGAAACAATGTCATCATGTGTTTTTGAAATGTCTTGAACTGAAGATTCTGATGTCGACCCCGATCCAAGTTCAACTTCAAAATTTCCACTGGATATCTGATTAGTCTTTTCTGGCAAGACCTTTGGAGATGTTTTATTTAACATAGCAGTCTCGTCAAATACCACATCTCTACTGTATCTGACTTTATTATGTCCTAAACACCATAATTTGTATCCCTTTACCCTAGACTTGTATCCAAGGAATACACACTTTAGTGATCTTGATTCTAACTTACCCTGATCGACATGAGCATATGCAGGGCAACCAAACACTCTCAAAACTGAATAATCGGCAGGAGTACCAGACCAGACTTATTCAGCAGTTTTCTTATTAAGAGCAGTACTTGGGAAACGATTTATAATGTAACAAGCAGTTTCTGCAGTTTCAGCCCAAAATGGCTTAGGTAAACCTGAATTTGAGAGCATCCACCGAACCTTTTCCATTAAAGTTCTATTCATTCTCTCTGCTACACCATTTTGTTGTGGAGTCCCCGGGATTGTTAGATGCCTCAAAATTCCTTATGTTTTGCAAAAAGAATTGAACTCCTCTGAACAAAACTCCAACCCATTATCGGTGCGAAGATGTTTTACCTGTCTCTCTGTCTGCTTTTCAACCATCGTTTTCCAGGCCTTGAAAGTAGAAAATACATCACTCTTTTTCTTCAAGAAGAATACCCATACTTTTCTCGAGAAATCATCTATGAATGTTAACATATAATGTGCCCCTCCCTTGGAAGGCACCTGTGCTGGTCCCCATAAATCTGAGTGAATATAATCTAGAATCTCCTTTGAATTGTGAGTGCCCATAGCAAATTTGACTCTTTTCTGTTTTCTAGCTAGACAATGCTCGCAAAACTGTAATTTATTGGTGCTCTGACCATTCAAAAGTCACTTTTTACTTAATTCAGACAAACCATGCTCACTCATGTGTCCCAAACGCATATGCCATAAACTGGTGGGATCTTCATTTGACAAAGAAGTACTAACAGCCACATCCCCAACAACTGTAGAACCCTCCAAAACATACAGATTTCCAGACTTTCTCTGTCCTTTCATCATAATAAGAGAACCTTGACTGATCTTCAAAACTCCACCTTCATCGGTGTACTTGTACCCATTAATATCCAGAGTACTCAACGAGATCAAATTTCTCTGCAGCTCGAGAAAGTGTCGCACATCACCAAGTGTCCTGACTACTCCGTCATACATTTTGATTCTCATTGTACCAATTCTTGCAATCTTACACGATGCATTATTTCCCATTAATATAGCTCCTTTTGTCACAGTTTCATAAGTTGAAAACCATTCTCGATTGAGACATATGAAATGTGCAGGCCGAATCCAGAATCCATTCCTCAAATGACCTTGAGTTTTCCTTAGACACTATCAATAGATTACCTTGATCACTTTCATCAATTTCATCTTCAGCAACAACTGATTCACCAGAGTTCCCTGACTGTTTTCCATTTTGTTCACTTTGTTCTTTTCTCTTATTTTGCAGCTGATAACACTCTGATTTTATATGTCTCTTGTTCTGACAGTAAAAACAAATTTTGCTTCTATTTCTGGACTTTGATCTGCCCATTGAATTATTTCTGCCATGACTGTTTTTCTCTGACTTCTCTGTAGTTCTACCCCGAGTAACCAGTCCCTCGCCTTGAGTTTCAGATCCAACTACAAGGTGCTTCATCCTTTCTTTTAAAAGCAAAGCATCACAGACTTCCTTCAGGATTAGTGTGTCACGAATATATAACATCGTGTCCTGAAAAATATTGTACGAAATAGGCAACGAGCACAACAAAATCAAGGCTAAATCCTCATCATCATATTTGCACTCCAAAGTTTCCAAATCCGAAACTATCTCTTTGAATGCACACAAGTGTTCTTCGATAGAAGTCTCTTCTCTCATATGATGAAAATATAATCGTTGCTTCAAATGCAGCTTACTCCTGAGAGTTTTATGTTGGCATAAATCTTCCAATTTTGACCATACTTCAGCAGCAGATTTCAGCTTCAACACATCCTCCAAAATTGAATTTGACAAGTGTAGACGAATCAGAGATAATACTTTTCTGTCTCTTATAAGTTTCTCCGCCTCTGACCAAGACTCGGGCATATTATCAAAACCAAGTAACGTGATGTGCCAATAGGCCCAAAAGCCCAATCCAAGACTAAGGCCCAATCCATATCCAAAGCCCATACTACTTATTACTTGCTTATTAATGACTTTATTTCTTTTGCAAGTAATGGACTCAATGAAGGCTTGGAGCGGAGGCCAATTTACATGGCAAGGATCAATCTCATCACTTAACCTCTTGGGATGCATGGGATGAAAAGAATCGGCTGGATTAGCAGAAGCGGGAATTTGTCTTCCCGAAGACAAATCTTGTAATTTATTTTCTGTTGGTTTTATTTAAACAAACATTAGTTTTATTTTATGTTTTGGCAAAAACCATTAGCCCTTAGAGTTGTTATGTGGGTAGCTGCTAATTTAGGTTAAATTGAATCATCTTGATGTGGGAGGCCCAACCCATTAGAAGACAAAAGGGAGAAGAAGCACACAAAGAACAATTGGTAGTGGACACAAGGATTGATGATGTGACACAATGAGTGCACTTGATGACATTTGCAAGGGAGGAAGCCTCACCATTGGATGAAGAAGCAAGGACAATAGGTAGTGCTCACAAGGATTGATGATATGGCACAAGGAGGATGCTTGATGACATTTGCAAGGGAGGAAGCCTCACCATTGGATGAAGCACAAGCACAAATCATCTTGGCCACCCATCATCACACTCATCCAATGGTTCACATTCAAACTTGCAAAACCATAGGATCTCTATTTAAGCATGACACTTGGCCATTGTATGGATCTTTTGCCAAACTTAATACAATTGATGTATTTCATTTAGACTAGTGTCTACAGAAAGTTTTCTTCCAAGAGTTGGTGCCATTGGAAATCCCACCAAGGGTTGGTGCCCAAGGTAAGTATCGGTTTGCTTAAATCGATTGGAGAGAACCTCCATTGCTTCCAAGCGTGTGGTGGCTTGAAAGCTCTTAATCCTTACTCTATTCCAAATCACCTTGGTGTTGGAATCATAAGAGAAGGTCACACCATTCCCAAAGACCGGTCTTCTTCTTTGGAAGAAGCATTAGCCGAGAGGTAACTCAATACCTCTATCGGCCGGTTCAGGGTTTTATCATTTTCTTTATTTTCATTCACAGAACACTATCACCACTTCACACATACTTCATCTTCCATCTCTTAGCTTCATTTCGAGCATTTTAACATTTTCATTTCTGCTCATACATTTTATTGCTCTCGGGTTAGCTGACCAGTGAGCAACCCTTACTCTTTGGGTGATAATTTGCTCATTTTCATATCGTTACCCATCATTTTGGTATCAGAGCGTAGCTAGCATCCGTGGGAACATTTTGGTACCTTTTATTGGTGCACTTATTTAAAATTTTTTAGCTGCATTGTTAGTTGAAGTTAATATACATTCTATTGTTAACAAAATCAGTTTTCCAGATTTGTGCATAAAACCCTCTCGGGTTTAGCCGCTTTAGGTAGCGAATTTCTTTTTATTTTTTTTGCATTTCTTTACTTAATATTGTTCTATTATTTTTGTCTAACATCCCATGAGAGTCGATTAAAAGTTAAAGTCATTTTTCCTTTCAATTGTCTTGCTGTGATTATACCCTGTTCTGTTTTTATCACACCAGAAAAATTCTGGTTGCTAATATCTGAAAACAAGTGCATTGTGTTGCTGTTGTTTATAGCTTTGTTAGTTTTAAATCTTGCTACATTTATATCATCTTATTTTATGTTATGTTCTGAAGGTTTAAAGGGTGAAAGTATCTAGTAAAGTTGCTGCATTGGTTTTTTCAAAATCTGGTTTTTGTTGAATCGACAAAACAGAATATGCTTTGTTTAAAAAACCAGAATTCTAATAGCTTGTAGTTGCTGTTTTCCTTTTTGTTTTGTGGTATTTAATCTTATTACATTGTGTTATCTTATCTAGACTTTGTTTGGAAGATTTAAGGGTAAAAATCGTGCTTAAAATTGCTCCCTTTACATGCTTATAAAAGAGTTTACAAGGTGTTTGATGAAATGACTTGCCAAAAATAGTTTAGTAAAATCTTAAAATTTTTTCTAATCAATTGCTATTTATTTGTCACGAATTTGTTATGTTGTTGTTCATTGAAGATTTAAATGACAAATCATGCTTTAAAGTAATCAACTTGAGGTTTAAACATGATAGTAAATGAGCATGCAACCAGAAATTCAAAACTGTTTTTTTTAGATAGTGTAACTAGATTGGTAATTATGGGTTAAAATTCTCTAATTAGTTGATACCCTAATTAATCAATTTGTCATGATTTTATTCACTAAGTATTTGAGGATTAAATAGAGCATTAAATCAATTAACTTGGATGTAAAACTATTGTGAAAAGTAGCATGCAAATCGGTTTAAAAAATTACAAGAAAACTGTTTTATTTTCTAAGCACCCATCAACTAGTTAGAAAATTGTTGGTGAAAATACTTCATCTAGTTTTATTAACAAATTGCCTAGTTTTCAAGCTATTTTCAACTAGTTTACTTTCTGAATTGTACATTGTCTTAGTTGATTTTTTTTTAGAAAGTCAAAAAAAAAAAAAAAAAAATATTCCCATTCTAAAACTTAGTTTAAGTATTAACTTATTCTCTACTCCCCAAAGTTAGAAACACAATTAACTAATATTTTTTAAGACTTGGGATATAATGCAAACAAGAAGTGGAGCTTAAAGGGAACAAAATAGGGGCAAGGAAACCCAAAACCCACATCCCATGGCTCTTACCCAACCGGAGGGTGAGTCGAGTATGCAAGGACAAATTAATGGGATAAATGAAGCCCTTATTACCCTAAGCCAACAAATTCTAAACATGAATTTGAGATTCGAGGAATCAATGAGGAATAACAATTGAAGGGAATCCCCCCATAACTCCCCACAACGACGACGAGACCTTGAATCCCCTCGAACAAGAAGACAAGAATGATCTCTTCCAAGGAGAAGATATGAAAAATCTTCTCGAATGAGAAGTTATAATGAATCCCCGAGACTACGGAGGGATGAAACATCTCCCCAAGGGAGAAGAAATGTGGAATCCCTTATACGAAGGAGGGATGAAGAAAGGAGGAGATACGAATATTCTCCTCAACGGAGGAGGAACGACGAAACCCCATGAGAGAGAAGAAGGGACCAACCGAGGAGACGATACCGAACTCGTGAATCATTGGACGATATTGATTGGGGTGACGAGGAAAATGAGGACTATACCCCTACAAGGCGAAGAGATAATGACGAACTAAGGAATGCCAAAATTACAATTCTCCCATTTAATGGAGCAAGCTATGGGAGCACATTCCTCGATTGGGCTGATAAAGTCGAGAGAGTATTCGATTACTACGACTATTCGAAGAGATCGAAAGTAAAGCTTGTATCGGCTGAATTGACGGGTTACGTTGCCCTTTGGTAGGCCAACCTAAAGAACCAAAGAGCACAAACGAGAGACGAACCAATCGCAACCTGGCGAACTATGAAGGCACACATGGCAAGAAGATTTGTGCCAAGCCATTACCGTCAAGAAATCTTCCTACAAAAGTAAAACCTCCGATAAGGAAGTCAAACCGTCGATGAATACTTTATGGAGTTTGAAACTCTAAAGATCTAAGGAGGCATGGACGAACCCAAAGATCACGTCAAGCTCGATTTATACGTGGATTGAAACGTGAGATTGGAGACTTAGTCGAAATGCAAGCCTTAGATTCAATGGAAAGAGTTGCTCAAATGGCCACCACCATCGAGAGGCAACTAAAGAGGAAGAAGAAGGCTATTTTCCCCATTAAATTCACTCCTCAAACCTCCAAAAACCATGAGTTTACTACAAAGACCGAAGACAGGAAGCCATTTAATCATAATGGCCTCCAAGAGACTCTATTAGTAAACCTAATGTGGATAATATCAACAAACCAAAACCACATGACATGAAATGTTTCAAGTGTCTTGGAACGAGTCACTTTCAAGCTCATTGCTCGAACTTACGTACTATGGTAGTTCGAGATGACATCATGGAGGAATTGGAAAGCAAGGTTGATGATGGAGAAGTTGAAAAGAGTGAAGTCAATGAAGTAGAAGTAGTAGAGAGTGAAGACAATGAGATGATTCATGCGCCTGAGGGAACTCTATTAATGGTTGTTCAACGAACCCTTATATCAAAGAACACTAGCGAAGCATGTCAACGAGAAAACTTATTTCACACCCGATGCATGATCAAAGATAAATTGTGTTTTGTGATAATCGACGGAGGAAGCTGTGCGAATGTGGCTTCACAAGATTTGGTAGAAAAGCTATCATTGGAGATTAATGCCCATCCTCATTCATATAAGTTGAGATGGCTCAATGATAAAGATGATGTCAAAGTTACTAAACGTGTAGCCATAAATTTCACCATTGGAAAATATAAAGATTCTGTTATATGTGACGCAGTGCCCATGAGTGTAAGTCACCTAATATTAGGACGACCATGGCAATACGATCAAAGGGCCATACATGATGGAGTCTCAAACTACTATTCACTCAAGTTTGGTGGAAAGAACATTACATTAGTACCTTTGACTCCGGAGCAAGTTGCTAAAGATAAAACTACAAGGAAAAAGGAAAAATCAAATCTTTTAATGACTAAAGACCAAATAAGAAACACCTTGCTAGAAAAAGAATCTTCAAGTGATAATGAATATGAAGAGAACGAGGATGATGCATCCGATGAAGAATCCTCAAGTGAGGATGAGGACGAAGAGATCAAAGATAGAAAGTTCTATTTTGCAAACAATCCACTATTTGAGTGGAATGATCAAATGGATGAAGGAGTTGAATTCAACCTCATTGGAAATTTTGAGGATCAACACCAACCAGAAGAAGAACCATTTCCATTGATGAAACCAAACATTCACAAAATTATTAACAAACCTATAGATTTTGACGGTTTTTTACTCAATGATCCATATTATGATAAAACCTCAATACCACATCCTTTAGAAACCTTAAGAGTAACTTTAACTTTGGGAGGTTTGAAGTATAAGTTGGGAAATGTCAAAATTTGTGATACTTATACACGATTTATCTTACTTGAGCCGAAGAAGAGTCGAAACATATTTAAGGCAATCTTGGAATGTTTTGCTCAAAATCATTATTGGTGGCTTAACGGATTACAACTTCTCATTATTATGCTCCATGACTCACTATTTTCCTTGATAGCGAGCTATTTAATGAGTCAAACCCAATACTTGTGGACATTTCTTGGTGGATAAGAATCATAAGCAACCACCTAGAAGATTCAACTTTGATAATGGTATACCACTATCTTTTAATAGATATTTGGAGATGAACATCGAGGTGATCCAAGAAAGGGATTTGAGGACAAATCCTAAATTAGTTGGGGAGGATGTGTGCCAATAGGCCCAAAAGCCCAATCTAAGAATAAAGTCCAATCCATATTCAAAGCCCATACTACTTATTACTTGCTTACTAATGACTTTATTTCTTTTGCAGGTAATGGACTCAATGAAGGCTTGGAGCGGAGGCCCAATTTACATGGCAAGGATCAACCTCATCACTTAACCTCTTGGGACTCACAGGATGAAAAGAATCGGCTGGATTAGCAGAAGCAGGAATTTGTCTTCTTGGAGACAAATCTTGTAATTTATTTTATGTTGGTTTTCTTTAAACAAACATTAGTTTTATTTTATGTTTTGGCAAAAACCATTAGCCCTTAGAGTTGTATGGTGGGTAGCTAATTTGGGTTAAAGTGAATCATCTTGATGTGGGAGGCCCAACCCATTAGAAGACAAAAGGGAGAAGAAGCACACAAAGAACAATTGGTAGTGGACACAAGGATTGATGACATGGCACAAGGAGGGCACTTAATAACATTTACAAGGGAGGAAGCCTCACCATTGGATGAAGAAGCAAGGACAAGAGGTAGTGCTCACAAGGATTGATGATATGGCACAAGGAGGAAGCTTGATGACATTTGCAAGGGAGGAAGCCTCACCATTGGATAAAGCACAAGCACAAATCATCTTGGCCACCGATCATCACACTCATCCAACGGTTCACATTCAAACTTGCAAAACCCTAGCTACCCTAGGATCTCTATTTAAGCATGACACTTGGCCATTGTATGGGTCTTTTGCCAAACTTAATACAATTGAGGTATTTCATTTAGACTAGTGTCTAGAAAAAGTTTTCTTCCAAGGGTTGGTGCCATTAGAAATCCCACCAAGGGTTGGTGCCCAAGGTAAGTATCAGTTTGCTTAAACTGATTGAAGAGAACCTCCATTGCTTCCAAGCGTATGGTAGCTTGAAAGCTCTTAATCCTTACTCTATTCCAAATCACCTTGGTGTTGGAATCATAAGAGAAGGTCACACCATTCCCAAAGACCGGTCTTCTTCTTTGGAAGAAGCATTAGCCGAGAGGTAACTCAATACCTCTATCGGCCGATTCAAGGTTTTATCATTTTCTTTATATTCCTTCACAGAACACTATCACCACTTCACACGTACTTCATCTTCCATATCTTAGCTTCATTTTGTCGGAAGAAATCGTTTCATTTCGAGCACTTTAACATTTTCATTTCTGCTCATACATTTTATTGCTCTCAGGTTAGCTGACCAGTGAGCAACCCTTACTCTTTGGGTGATAACTCGCTCATTTTCAGGTCGTTACGCATCATAACGCGTCATCCAATTCCATTTGAGCAAGTAGGTCTCGCATCTTTACCTGCCATATTAAAAATCTTGTATTCCTATCTAGCAAAGGAATATCGTATTTTAAAGATGTCATCCCTAAAAAATTCAGAATATTTTCCCAGCAAAATCTCAACCAGATAATTACTCCGAAAAAAAAACAGCAAACAATATCTCAACCCTCCAAATATACTTTAGAACCCCAAGATTTCACAAACAAAATATTGAGGCCAAAATTAACCGACCAAATAATCAATACCCAGAATTCTATAACTTGTGAAATTGCCAAAAAACTGAACAGACTGAACTGCTATTTCTGGTCGGCTGGTCGACGGTGGGTTCTTGGACGGCAAGGCAGCGACGAACAGGAGAGAAAACGCAGCTTCTCACTCCTGATCGGCGGCAAGTTTCTGAACGGAGACGCGGTAGAGTCTCAGTCATGGCGACTCAGCTCGGTTGATGATAGATGACGACGGTGTGGCGTGCGAGCAATCGGAGTTCTCGGCTACTCTCCTTGCCGTGCGGCGAGTTTCTGAACGGAGCGCGGCAGTGGGTTTTGTGCGCGACGGCAGCGAGACCGGAGAGGCAGTGGCGTAGGTACGGCTCGGGCTCTCCTCCTTTGTTTTACTCTTCTCCTCTGTCGAAGAAGAACATAACAAAAACAAACTTTTTCTTGTTTCTCTGTTTCTTCACGCAGTCAAAACAGAAAAGAAATTTTCTTTTATATTTTTCTTTTTTTCAATTTCTTTTCTTTTTCCTTCAAATTTCAATTTCAACTACCGAAATTACAAATCTGAAAAACGTTCGTTACCTTCAAAAAATCAAATCCTGATTTCTGAAAACCTTCAACCTGAAGCTCTGATACCAATTGTTGAAAAACCAAACTAAAAACAAAAAAGAAAAACGAGAAAAAGTAGACTCCAAGATTTACGTGGAAACGCTAGAAAGGAAAAAACCACGGGCAGAAGAGAAATTACTATGTCAAATCAAGGTACAATGAGTTTTGTCATACTAGCATATATTTATACATAACATAAAACTCTAGTCATATTGAGATTCACAACGTGGGTCGAAACCGGCCTGGCCCAATCAGAAATTGGGTCACACCGAAACTAACAAAAACTATACGTCTTTACCTCGTCAAAATGCAAGTTAAATACCAAAGGACTAATTATTAGACCAAAAACCAATGACTAGCATCGATAAATTTTCTTTACAAATTTGCAATGAAGAAACTTACATGGAAAGGGAGAAAGCACTAAACTTTTGAAAAATTAGGTGAGACTCTAATGCAGTGAATTTCACATAAGATATCATGAACTTTTACTTAAAACGAGCCAAGACTTCTGTCATTGGCTTCCCTCTTATAAGTTGGACAATAGCTTCGGCAAATAGAGGCACCGACATTTTGTCAGTACAATATGGGAACATCCATAGTTTCCATATCATTCACTGTCATTGTCAAGAAAGTACTATGTTTTCTGCCCTATCCATTGTTAGTGATTTTCTACACCCTAACGCTAGTGCACGTGTCACTAACGTACTAATAAAGTAAATAAAAATCGATCTCATGATGATATTTTTAATCAAAGTAATTTTGCTATAAAATTCTATAAAAATAAAAATGAAAATATTGAAAATAGATGAGTGGGAAGGAATAATAAAATAAAATTACTCAGAATTAATAAAGACTCAAATTGAAATGAATTAGAAAGATAAATATGGTAAAAACCTTGGTTAGGGTTGATTTTCTCATTACATGCATTTTACTATTGATGCTACGGGAATGCCACAGCATTGATCACAGAATAGCAAGAACTAATAATTTTTCTAGGGTTCTGTCGAATTGCCTAATTAAATTCGTTTTAGAATTTCTTTTCAGCTTTGAAAAGGCAAAAACTTAATCTAAATTTTCATGTAAATTTATTCTTAACGCCAAATAAATTAATGTTAGCGACTTTGCAACAAATTTAATTTATTTAATTACTCATGTATTTTACGATTCCTATTTACCTATCGATACAATAGAAACATGTGATATCAAATCTGTCTATCGACACAATTCAATTACGAAATCAAAATCATAAGAAATTGTTTGATAAGAAATACATAGCATTCATAGATCAAAATAAAAACATGTAATGAGTAATTTCTTGCCTAACCAAGATAAAAAGTCTAGAAAAAAATCATAATATTCAAATCAACAACAATAATAAAATTCATAAGAAGAAAAATAAAAAGTAAGAGAGAAGAAGAAATCTCGTTGATGTCACCGCCACCGCCAAGCAAAAATCTCCCTCTTTTCTTCAAAAATTCTCCTCTGGTCTTCTCGTTCAGTGTGTGAAGTCTGTCCCTTCTCTCTCTCAAGATCTCCTTCTATTTGTTTACTTTCCTTGATTTTAGCCTCCTTTCTCTCTCTTCCGATTCAGAATGATTTTTCATAAAAGATTTCTTCATTTTCTCCTTGATTTCTATCCTTCATTTTTGGTAACAATAATCTCCTTGATTTATTTTCTCTCTCTTCTTAATCTTCATTATTTTAATTCGATCTTCCCACTAATAACTCTGCATTCAAATAAAAAAATATAAAATTTGAATTAGTGATAAAAATTTGTTTGTTTTTCCGAGAATCTGCGTTAAATACATTAAATTCCGTCAATGTCCTAATGCTGCAGCATCCTGCAACATTTTCAATAAATTCCACTAATTTCTTGTTACATTCACTCAGATCATACACGTTATGTCAATTAAAAAGAGTATAAAATAACTCTAATTTAAGAGTTATCATCCACAAAATGAAATTGATCGTAAAATACTTTGCAATCACAAACCATAGTTGTTTCGTTCTTTTTTTGGTCTATGAAGCCAAGCCAAACCACAAAAACCACAAAGAATATGCTCACATACACGATATACTAGTTTTTGCATAATCTCATTGCAATGGTGGAGTGTTCCACTGAATCTAATTCCTTTGGGTCTATGAAGCCAAGCCAAACCACAAAGAATATGCTCACATACACGATATACTAGTTTTTGAAAGAACAAACAAAAATGGGAGAAAACTTGGGCTACGTGCAATCGAGGTAGAGGATCTGCTAGAGAACTGAAAGCTACTGAAGAAGTCATTTTCTTCGTCCTTGTTGCGTGGAGAACTATTGTTTTTGTTTTTATCAGAGGAAGTTGAGAGACCGACCATTGAAGAGGGAGACAAGCAGAAATAATTGGAGAACCACTATGTTCCCCGTCATTAATGATCCAACTACCTCATTAGCGATCCAACCACATGGTGCCGGATCCCACAAACTCCCCCTCCGGCTCATGTGATGGGCTCCAACAAGCCTGCTATGTGTCGACAAGTCTCCAGCTTCTCCTTTGGCAAAACCTTCATCAACATATCTGAATCGTTCTCACTAGTGTGCATTTTTGCCAAGTGCAACTGCTTTGTTTCGAGCAAGTCTCGTACCCAATGATACCTCACATCAATATGTTTGGTCCTCGAATGTAATAATGAATTCTTGGAGAGGTGGATAGCGCTCTGGCTATCATTGAACACAACATACTTCTCTTGGCGCAAACCCAATTCCTCAAGAAATTTCTTCATCCACAAAGTCTCCTTGCAACCCTCAGTAATCGCAATGTACTCAGTTTCTGTGGTGAGTAGGGCAAAACAATCTTGCACTTTCGATTGCTAAGACACGGCTCCCCCTGCAAAAGTCATAAAGAATCCTGAAACAGACCTCCTAGAATCAACGTCACCGATCATACTTGAATCGGTATACCCAACTAGCATAGGATCACTGCCACCGAAACACAAACACAACCTGAAAGCACCTCGGAGATATCTAAGTATCCACTTCACCACTTCTCAGTGTTCTTTGGCTGGATTGGAGAGGAAACGGCTGCCTACTCCAACTGAATGAGCAATATCGGGTCGAGTGCAAACCATGGCGTACATTAAACTGCCAACTGCAGACGCATAAGAAACTCAACTCATGTTTACCTTGTCTTTCTCACTTATAGGACATTGCTCTGAATTGAGCTTGAAGTGACTTTCAAGTAGAGAACACACAGCTTTGGCCTTGCTCATGTTAAACTTTTCAAGTATCTTCTCGATGTATTCTTCCTGAGACAACCACAATTTCTCATTCTTTCTATCACGAGAGATCTTCATACTAAGTATCTTCTTTGCCGCACCCAAATCTTTCATCGCAAAAGACTTGTTTAACTTTCCCTTTAACTTAGTAATCTTGCTAGTATCATGGCCTATAATCAACATATCGTCAACATACAAGAGGAGAATAATGAAGTCATCATCAGAATACTTCATGATGAACACACAATGATCTGACAATGTCCGGCTATACCCTTGACTCACCATGAAAGATTCAAACTTCTTGTACCATTGTCGTGGAGCTTGTTTGAGGCCATATAAGCTCTTCTTCAACTTGCATACAAGTTGCACTTTTCTTCTGACTTTGAATCCCTCGGGCTGCTTCTCTTCCTCCAGGTTACCATGAAAGAATGCAGTTTTCACATCAAGTTGCTCGATCTTAAGGTTCAAGCGCACCGCTAAACTAAGAGCAACTCAGATCGAGGACATCTTCACCACCGGTGAGAATATTTCTTCAAATTCGATTCCCTTCTTCTGGTTGTACCCCTTCACAATTAATCGAGCCTTGTACCTTATCTGTGAGCTTGCATTTTCAGTCTTCAACCTGTAGACCCATCTGTTCTTGAGAGCTTTATTGTCTTGCGATAACTTCACCTAGTCATAAGTGTGGTTCTCGTGAGGAGACTGTATCTCCTCTTCCATGGCTTTCAACCACAGTTTCTTCTCATTAACGGAAGTGGCCTCTTGATAAGTGTCTGGTTCTCTGGCATCTGTGAGCATCACATACTCATCTGAAGTGTATCTCGTCGAAGGACGTTGCTCTCTAGTGGATCTTCCCAAAGGGGGTTATTCTGGCAACTCTCGAACCTCTTCTTCGACTTGCTCAGTCGGTTCAACATTATCAGCAGTGGGGACTTCACCATTGGCAGGACTGGTATCGTGCTCCGATTCTGCTCTCCCTCGATCGGAATACTCTGCAGGTGTATCAAACAGATCCAAATCGATTAGATCGTCACTGTACCTCTCTACCATTTCTGACTTATTGATGCCCTAGTCTTCCACGAACACTACATCTCGGCTTCTGACAAGCTTTCTCTGCATCAGATCATAGAACTTGTAGCTAAACTCATCAAGACCATAACTAATGAACACACACGACCTCATCTTTACATCGAGCTTCGACTGCTCGTCTTTCAGAATGTGAACAAAAGCTTTGCACCCAAAGGTGCGCAGATGGCTATAAAAAGCTTATTTTCCAAACCACATCTTATCCGGAACTTCGAAACCCAATAGAACACTCGGTGTGAGATTCAAAAGATGAACCATTGTATTCAAGGCTTCACCCCAAAAGGACCTCGGCAACACTGACTGCAAATGCAAGCATCTCACCCCCTCAACAAGTGTCATGTTCATTCTCTCAACTAACCTGTTCAACTGAGAAGTCTTCAGAGGTGTATTTTGATGCCAAATACCCTGCTCTCTGCAATACTCATCAAAATGACCACAGTACTCACCTCCATTATCTGTCTGGATGCAATTAAACTTCACACCTGTTTCTCTTTCCACTCGAGCATGAAACTGGTTGAAGACATTTATCACTTGATCTTTTGACTTCAACATATACACTTAAATCTTCCTTAAGTGATCATCAATGAAAGTCACAAAGTACACTGCACCACCAAGTGTTCTTGTCTTCATCGGACCACACACATCGGAGTATACCATGTCAAGTATACTCAGTTTACGGGAGTGAGGAACACTCTTGAAAGCTACTCGAGTTTGCTTGCCCGCCAAACAATGAACACACTGCTTTAGCGAGCCATTTTTCATATCTGATAATAGGTTCTTCTTTGCTAGAATCATCAATCGTTTTTCGCCCATCTGGCTAAGTCGGTTGTGCCAAAGTTCTACAACACCTTCATCGTCCACCGCATGAACTGTGGAATTCGCAATGTTTGCGTGCATCACATACAATGAAGAACATTTTTCTCCCCTCGCCACAATCAAAAAGCTTTTAGAGAGCTTCCATTTTCCTTCCTGAAAAGTGTTGCAAAACCCTTCGTTGTCGAGCTTGCTAGTTGAGATCAGATTCATGTCGATGTGGGGGATGTGCTTCACATCTCTAAAAAACAAGGTGTTGCCGATGTCGGTATCCAAACACATGTCTCTCATACCAATGGTTTTTGCAACGCCATCATTTCTCATCCTTACACTTTCAAAGTCACCGGAAGTGTAAGACGTGAAGAAATCTCTCCTCGAAGTAGTATGTATCGAAGCGTCCTTATCAATTACTCAACTTGTATCTTGGCAAGTGAGATTGACGACGTCTCCGTCGTACACAATAAAGAATTCCTCGGTGGTTGTGGCTACCTTCTCGACTGTATCACCCTCTTCGGTCTTCTTTTCCTTTTCCTTGGCATTCGAATTCTCCAGAAGAAACTTTCGATAAAATCTCTTGATGTGTCCCTTTTTGCCACAATGATGACACTCAAAGTTTGCGTATTTTCCCGACCTGCTTTGACTTCAGCTTTTGTTACCAGGACCTTTGCTTTGACTCTGGTTTCTGTTACCTGGACCTTTGCTTTGACTCTTCCCCCTATTTTCGGTGACTAGAACGTCAGACTGTGAAGAAGAACCCGACGACTTTCTTCGCATCTCCTCGTTCAAAACACTACTCTTAACTACATCCATAGCCAAAATACCATATGGAACGGAGTTAGACAACGACTTTTTGAATGTATCCCATGAGTCCGCTAAAGTCCCAAGAAGCATCAATCCCTGAACCTCTTCATCAAACTTGATTTTCATTCCAGCTAACTAGTTGATAATCCCTTAAAATGCATTCAAGTGATCGGTCATTGCTTTTCCATTGTGGTACTTCAACCCTAGAAGCTGTTTGATCAAGTACAACTTGTTGTTGCCCGTCTTCCGAGCGTACAACTCCTCAAGTTTTTTTCGCAAGCTCTGAGCGTTCTTTTCCTCACTGACATGGTTGAGGACGTTTTCATCTACCCACTGTCAAATGTAACCGCACACTTGACGATGACATAATTCTCATTCGACGTCAGATTTAGCTGACGACTTTGCACCAGCAAACATAGGTGAATAATAGTCTTTTACATCGAGAAGATCCTTTATCTTCCCTTTCCACACATGATAGTTGGATCCGTTCAATGTGACCATCCGACTTGGGTTAATTTCCATTATTTGAATACGACACAAATTAAATTCAGAATTTTCAACTCGAATATAATCACCAATTTCAAAATCAAATGTTCCACAAAGATCACATGACCCCAAAAAATTGAAATTCTTTCTAAATTGTGTAAAAAAAAAAAACCTCTTTGACTATCTCTCTCCTTTTTCACTCTTCCTGTTTTGGTGAACGAAAAACAAGAGTACAGAAAAAACGACTAGAAAAATGAAATTTTTTCACAAGGAATCGACGACGGTTGTACTTGTTAACAGACAGACGATGGACGGTGACGAGAGAGGGTCGATAAGCTTCTTCAAATGACACTGGCGGCGCTTCACCTCTTCACAGCAACGAGGAAGGTTCCTTCTTCCTCAGACGGCGGCTAGCTTCTGATCTCCTTCTTTGGTGGCAGATAACGGTAACAACGGTGATTCTTCACCGGCGACGGAAGGCGGTGCTTCTCCTCTCTCACAGTCGGCCCTAGGTAGGTTTCTCTTCTTCTCTCTCTGTTCTTCACTAAGCGCTCTGATACCAGTCGAAAAAACAAAAAAAAACTGGAGAAAACTTAGACTATGTGCAATCGAGGTAGAGGAGCTGCTGGAGAACTGAAAGCTACTGAAGAAGTCGTTTTCTTCGCCCTTTGTTGCGTGGAGAACACTTGTTTTAGTTTTTATCAGAGGAAGTTGAAAGACCAACCATTGAAGAAGGAGACAATAAGAAATAATAGGAGAACCACCATATTCCCCCTCATTAGTGATCCAACCACATGGTGCCGGATCCCACAGTTTTTGCATAATATCATTGCAATGGTGGAGTGTTCCCCTAAATCTAATTCCTTTAAAATGCTTGGCAATGGAAACATACGTCTGAAAAGGCTGCCACTTCTGACTATTCTTTATCTTCAGTTCAGTTGTATTGATGAGCTCGGTCGGAAGATTCGTGACTAAAATTCATTATTGACTTCCATGGAAAAAATGACCTTCAAGTTGGCCTCACCACCTACTAACATTATGTCACTCCTTTTAAAGTTTCAAGTTGAAAACAAACCTGAAAGGATTATCAGGTTAAAGTATTATTAGTCATACCAGGAAAGGTAAAAATATCTGGATCTCCAACGGAAAAATTATACTTGTCTCTTTCTTTGTCAAATATAAAAGAATCTTCATCATCACTCTTCAAGATTATGATTTCAATGATCTGAATATATGGAACATCATGAATTGGCTCAACGAAAATTGGAACATCTAATGTAATCATCTCGTTCTTATTCCTAGTAGAGACTCCGATTGTGTCAGTACCACAGAAGTTCTCCTTTCTAGTAAAGGAACATGACAAGAATGAGAAAAATTGAAACAATAAGACTGAAACAATCTTCTAATGGCAATCTTGCTCATGGGGAGACATTGTGCATTGTTATAATTGATGCCGAAGTAGCGTTAAACAAGTTTCTTCATAATTAAATTAAGTATGAGAACTTTAGGCTCTTCAGAATTTGATGAAATTATCAACATACCATGTGTAACGACCCCTTTTCCCAACAAGATATTGTCCGCTCGGAGGATTGGGCCAGTTGCCAAAATTCCTCCCTATGGCTTTGTTTGGCGAGAACTTCCCGGAAGGTCACCCAACCTGGGATTGCTCTCGCCGAAGCACTTTTAACTTCGGAGTTCTTATAGGATCCGTTGCCAATTGTGCTCCAAAACGCGTCTTGCTATGTTGGGAGGGTCTCTTTACATATGTTTCATTTCCATGTACTTCCCCAAGCGATGTGGGATTGTGACAACCCCCTCTTTACGACCCGGGATTCGCCTATACTCGAGTCTGGGATTCGCCTACACTCGGCTTAGGTCCCGAGGTTGCCCCGCAGTCGTACACATACATTCACATTCGGGTCATCACAATCACCCCCCTGGGGGCCCAACGTTCTCGTTGGCCACCTTCCGGTGGGGTACAGGATCTGATACAATTATTGTAACGACCACTCTTCCTAGAAGATATTGTCCGCTCTGGGATTGGGCCGCAGCCCAATATCCTCCCCTCATGGCTTTGTTTGGCAAGAACTTCCCGGAAGGTCACCCAACCTGGAATTGCTCTCGCCGAAGCACTTTTAACTTCGGAGTTCTTATAGGATCCGTTGCCAATTGTGCTCCAAAACGCGTCTTGCTATGTTGGGAGGGTCTCTTTACATATGTTTCATTTCCATGTACTTCCCCAAGCGATGTGGGATTGTGACAACCCCCTCTTTACGACCCGGGATTCGCCTATACTCGAGTCTGGGATTCGCCTACACTCGGCTTAGGTCCTGAGGTTTGCCCCGCAGTCGTACACATACATTCACATTCGGGTCATCACAATCACCCCCCCTGGGGGCCCAACGTTCTCGTTGGCCACATTTCCGGTTGGGTACAGGCTCTGATACCATTATTGTAACGACCCCTCTTCCTAGCAAGATATTGTCCGCTCTGGGGATTGGGCCGCAGCCCAATATCCTCCCCTCACGGCTTTGTTTGGCGAGAACTTCCCGGAAGATCACCCAACCTGGGATTGCTCTCGCCAAATCACTTTTAACTTCGGAGTTCTTATGGGATCCGTTGCCAATCGTGCTCCAAAACGCGTCTTGCTATCTTGGGAGGGATCTCTTACATATGTTTCATTTCCATGTACTTCCCCAAGCGATGTGGGATTGTGACAACCCCCTCTTTACGACCTGGGATTCGCCTATACTCGAGTCCGGGATTCGCCTACACTCGGCTTAGGTCCCGAGGTTTGCCCCGCAACCCGAGGTTTGCCCCGTAGTCGTACACATACGTTCACATTCGGGTCATCACACCATGCATAGATCAAGCTCTTTACTTTTCTCTTTGTAATGAGACAAATCTCTTTCCTTATCCATCAATTGATTTTTTTCCCATAATTCAGAGTAATGCCAATAATTTGAGGAAAACATTGTTTAAAGCATTGAGAACAATACCCGTGATATTGAATTGATTGAAGAGCTATGTTTATCACTTCTAAACAACCTTCTAAATTTAAATCCTTCCGTTCTTCATGCATACTACTAACAGAGAAACTACACCACATCGACCGGTCAAATTGCATCAAAATAGGTGAAAGAAAGATACTCCTTGAATGGGCACTAACATTCATAGAAATTTTCTCCACCCCATCTGAATATCGTATCTCAAAGTCACGGAAGCCCCTGCAAAGTGACATATCACCTTAAACATTCACTGTCATTGTCAAGAAAGTACCATGTTTTCTGCCCTGTCCACAAAATGAAATCGATCGTAAAATACTTTGCAATCACAAACTATAGTTGTTTTGTTTTTTTTTTTGGTCTATGAAGCCAAGCCAAACCACAAAGAATATGCTCACATACACGATATACTAGTTTTTGAAAGAACAAACAAAAATTGGAGAAAACTTGGGCTACGTGCAATCGAGGTAGAGGAGTTGCTAGAGAACTGAAAGCTACTGAAGAAGTCATTTTCTTCGTCCTTGTTGCATGGAGAGATATTCTTTCTATTTTTATTAGAGGAAGTTGAGAGACCAACCATTGAAGAGGGGGACAAGGAGAAAGAATTGGAGAACCACTATGTTCCCCCTCATTAGTGATCCAACTACCTCATTAGTTATCCAACTACATGGTGTCGTGTAGCACCCGGTTCCATTGAACCAAAATTTAATTTACTATTAATTATGTACTTTTATAGAAGGGTTAGGGGAGTTATTGATTAGGTTAATAAATGATCAGGCGAGGGCATGATGGTAATTAGAATTTTACATAGTGGATAACCTATTTAAGGAAAAGTCCAGTGAGAGTAGCCGCCACTATTCCCTATTTCCTCTCTTTCGCTTTTCAGCTCGAGCAGTAGAACTCTCTAGGCGATTCTCTCGCCCGATTCTCCTTCAACCTAGGTAAGTCTTGTTTTCGTGCATTTTAGCGATTAGTTTACTGAGAGAATACAATGTGAAGATTTCGAGGTTTCTGTGATTGAGGGTGGGTTCAGGTTCTTGGTGATAAATGGGAATGCACGGGTAGCAAAGTTTCAAATCGATTTCCTCAAACATATTATTGATTTTTGGTAAGGTTTAGTAAGAGTTGGATTAATGTACTGTCATGACCTTAGGTGAGCGAGCTTCTAGAGTAGTTGTAACCGAGCATTTCTAGGAGAGCCAGGTAAGTAAAGTATGCATGTGCCTTCGGGCCTACATCACAAAACAATAGGGCTATGCATCTTGTGAATGATTTTGTATGTCATGCATCATGTTTTTGAAAGATTACGAAAATGAATTTCCATGTAAGAATGGTAAGGTATGAACTGAATGTGACAGACAAACTATTAAGGGAACTAATCCGCCCCTTAATCGAGTAGAGGATGTATGACATTGGGAGAATTGATCCCACTCCCAAGGGAACCAAGGGATCAGATCAGCTATTAAGGGAATTCATCCGCCCCTTAATCGAGTAGAGGATGTATGACATTGGGAGAATTGATCCCACTCCCAAGGGAACCAAGGGATCAGATCAGTTTATGAACGTATGTGTATGCAACTGAGATGAGAAAGTAGAAATTGCATGTTTAGGAATTTATGTTTCAGCAATTCATTTCATTACTGCTTTACTTACTTAGCATTAGGCTAATAGATGAGTTTTGTGATGTAGGTGTTGAGGATAATGCAGGTGAATTCCCTGAGTTTACTGACAAATAGATGGGGTTGGAGGAGAACTTCTCTGTCTCGAACTGGTATACTGATGAGGCGGATTAACTGATGTCTGTTGGTGTGAAAGTTTAGTTGACAGTGTTTCAATTTAAGTATGTTGAGTTTTCATGACAGTAGTGATTTCTATGTTTTGAATACGATTTTGAGATTTTCCTGTTAATAGTATTCTGTTGGAATTTAATGTTGACACTCACTGGATTTTTAGTAATGTAATGGTTTGAAATGTTTTTGAATGGTTTCAGTGAAGTGAGTAGATTCTTTTCTGAAGGTTGAGTTGTTGTTCTGTTGTCTATCAGAAGATGTCTTCAGTGGAAGTCATCGGATGATATAGAACGAAATATGTCGTTTAGTGATCGGTATATGTAGCTTGTTTTATCGGAAGATGTTGTTTTGTTTACTATCGGTAAATGAAGTCTATCGGTAGATGTCGGGTTATAGTTATGTGTCAATCGGAAAATATAAGTAGAGAGTTTGTCGTTTAGCGATTGGCGTATGCAGTTTACTCAATCGGAAGGTGTAGGTTTAAGTCTATCGGATGATGTCTCAGTAAACTCATCGGCAGATGCGTGCTGATGACATCGGTAGAGGTAGGGGGACTTTAGTCGTTTAGTCACCGGTGGATGTAGAACAAAGTCGATCGGACGAAGGAAATCATCTGGCTGACGTCATCGGAAGATGTAGAGTGTATTTTGTCGTTTAGTCACCGGTAGATACAGTCTACCGAGAGATGTCCTTTGTTTTCATCTGGCTGACGTCATCGGCAGAAGCCTTCTATTCTCTGTTTCAGCTTCTTCCGTTGACTTTATTAATCGGCAGATCCGTTTGACCTCCGTAACATCTCAAGTATTTCAATTTAAACTTCTATTTCCCATTGGCCGATTACTCCTTAATATTTCCAACGATTATTTTAACATTTTTATCACTTTGTCTAATTCCATTTTTGCTTAAACGATTTCCGCTGCAAGTATTTTATTTTTTTTACGGTTGAAATTTTTATTCACGTACGGGCATTGTGTGACGAACCGGGTTCAGATAACTTGGGGCGTTACAGTGTGGTATCAGAGACATTCAATTAAACCGTTCAAAAGATTACTCATCAGTGTCAATCGTCGCATGGAAGTACTCCAACAACTGTAAGTGTTTATGTTAGCCCTAGTAATTAGATATTTTTTAACATAGTTAACCTTGTACAGAAAGTCAGTTTAATGGCCAGATGCCCAGGAAGACCTAGGATACCGAGAGAAATGCCAAACTTGAGGAGTGAGGGGGAACCTAGTGTTATTAGACAACTGACAGATTTGGTACGTCAGCAAACAGACTTAGTACGTCAGCAGTCCGATCAGTTAGGAGTGTTGCTGAATCGAGAAGTACAAGGGAGTGCCAACTCAGGTTCTAGCAATGAGCATTCAGGAGACCGATTCCGAAGACTTCAGCCGCCCACATTTGATGGAAAGTCATCCAATCCGATTGTCGCTGAGGAGTGGCTTAGGAAAATTGAGAGTATGTTCAGGTGTGCCAATGTTGGTGAAGGAGACAAAGTCACGTTGGCCACGTTCCATTTTGCCGGTGATGCTCAACTTTGGTGGGAGACAATCGAGACCACCACCGATGTCTCAGCGATGTCTTGGTCGCAGTTCAAGGACACCTTCTATGAGAAATATTTTAATAGCACAGTCCAGGCAGCAAAGAAGGTAGAGTTTTTGAACTTGAAGCAGACAGGGTCTGTGGCAGAATACGTTAGACAATTCGAGTCTCTGTCCAGGTTCGCCGGACACCTTGTTCTCCGAAATGAAGATAAGGTGTTTCAATTCATGAATGGACTGAAACCAGAAATGTACAGAGGGGTCAAGTTTTCAGGTTATAAAGGTTTGCCCTTCAGTGATGTTGTGTCCACAGCATTGGAGGTGGAAGAAGCTGAATTGAAATGTGCTGGACTAAAGGAAACCCCAAGAAAATTTGTTCAACCACCGCCGCAGAGAGGGGTGAAGAGGTCCAATGAAGGCCAGCACAGCCAAGGGATAGGAAAGAAGGTACCAGACACCAAAACGTTCCCTCAGTGCCCAAAGTGTTCGAAGAATCACCCGGGCGAGTGTAGATTTGGATCGGGTAAGTGCTTCAACTGCGAAGAGGTTTGACACTTGTACAAGGATTGCCCAAAGCCCCGGGTCGTTCGATGTTTCATTGCAACAAGGTTGGCCATACCAACAGAGACTGCCCAGCTTTGAAGGGTGGCCCTATCAAGATTAAGTCAAGAATATTCTCCATGATGGAGTTAGGTGACGAGGACCAGCCTGCTGTAGTGTCAGGTACTATATTGATTAACTCTGTACCTGCTTTTACTTTGATAGATTCGGGTGCAACGCATTCTTTTATAGCCTCTGCATTTGCTGATAAGTTAGATGTACAGTTTACTCCTTCTGAGCACGTGTTTAACGTAGCATTACCTTCTGGTGAACACATGCACTCCAATCAAGTGATGCCCGATAGTATTGTATTAGTAGGAAATATGAATTTGCCTGCTGACCTCATTGTTATGGACATAACGGGATTTGATGTGATCCTAGGAATGGATTGGTTGTTTAAGCATTATGCCACAATAGATTGTGGAACTGGAATTGTTAGTTTTCAACCCCCTAGTGGTTTAAACCATACCTTCCAAGCCCTGAAGAAGAGTAAGGAAATGACTGTAATGACTTCTGTTAGTTGTAGACCCTCCCCTTGCAGAGAGTATTTGTGCTTTTTGGCCAGTGTTCTAGACACACAAACAGTAGAAAAATCAGGCCCCAAAAATATTTTAGTTGTCCAAGATTTTCCAGAAGTATTTCTAGATGACCTTCCTAGCTTGCTACCAGATAGGGAAATTGAATTTGTGGTAGATGTTTACCCCGGCACTGAGCCTGTATCTAAGAATCCATATAGACTAGCACCAACAGAACTTAAAGAATTGAAGAAACAGTTAGAGGATTTGTTGGAGAAGGGGTTCATACGCTCTAGCTTTTCACCATGGGGTGCACCTGTCCTTTTTGTCAAGAAGAAGGATGGATCAATGCGTATGTGCATAGACTATAGAAAATTGAATAAGCTAACTGTCAAGAACAAGTATCCACTGCCGAGGATTGATGATTTATTTGATCAACTTAAGGGTGCAAGAGTTTTCTCTAAAATTGACCTTAGGTCCGGTTATTACCAGTTGAAGGTTAAATCTGAAGATATCCCAAAGACTGCCTTTCGCACAAGGTATGGACATTATGAATTTTTGGTTATGTCTTTTGGTTTGACAAATGCGCCAGCAGCCTTCATGGATCTTATGAATAGGGTGTTTCACGAGTATTTGGACAAGTTTGTCATTGTATTCATAGACGACATCCTAATCTATTCTAAAACTAAGGAGGAGCATGCAGGACACCTGAACTTGGTGTTAGGATTGCTGAGGCAGCACCAACTTTATGTCAAATTTTCTAAGTGTGAGTTTTGGTTGGACAGAGTTCACTTTCTTGGTCATGTGATCTCTGGAGATGTGATATCTGTTGATCCAGCCAAGGTTCAAGCTGTTAAGGAATGGCCCCAACCGAAGAATGCTACGGATATCAGGAGTTTTCTTGGATTAGCAGGATATTATAGGAAATTCATCGAGGGATTTTCAAAGATTGCCACACCCCTTACTATGTTAACAAGGAAGAATGTGAAGTATAATTGGACTGATAAATGTGAATCCAGTTTCCAGACCTTGAAACATAAACTAACCAATGCTCCAATATTGACTCTTCCTGTCGAAAATGGTAAATTCAGTATTTATTGTGATGCTTCCAAGGTTGGACTTGGTTGTGTTTTGATGCAAGATGGAAAGGTTATAGCTTATGCTTCTAGGCAGTTAAAAGTACACGAAAAGAATTACCCCACACATGACTTAGAATTAGCTGCTGTGGTTTTTGCATTAAAGATTTGGAGGCACTACTTGTATGGACAAATTTGTGAGATATTTTTGGATCATAAAAGTCTGAAATACATTTTCACGCAGAAGGAACTGAATATGAGGCAACGTAGGTGGCTAGAGTTTGTCAAAGATTATGATTTCGAGATTAAGTACCACCCTGGCAAGGCGAATGTAGTGGCTGATGCTTTGAGTAGAGTGACTCCTTCAGTCTCTGCATTGATTCTAGAAATACCGATAGCTTTAGAGACAGAATTCCAAAGATTTAACCTGGAAGCTGTGTCTAGTGTGTTAGTCATGCTTTCGGCCATATCTTTGAGGCCAACTATTTTGGAGAGGATAAAGGAAGTTCAAATGAATGACACCGAATGCAATAAGTATAAGTTGTGCATAGATTCTACTGACGAGTCGGATTTCAACTGCTCAGCTGATGGAATTCTCAAGTTTCGTAATAGGTGGTTTGTTCCTACTGATACTGAACTTAGAAAGGAAATCCTATCTGAGGCACATTCCTCCAGACTTTCTGTTCATCCTGGAGGTACGAAAATGTACAGAGATCTCAAGCAACATTATTGGTGGCCAGGTATGAAGAGAAGTGTGGCGTAGTATGTGGAGTCATGTCTGGTCTGCCAGCAAGTCAAAGCTGAACACCAGAGGCCTGCTGGAACATTGCAACCTTTACCAGTTCCCGAATGGAAATGGGAGCAAATAACTATGGATTTTGTTATAGGATTACCTAGAACAGCAAAAGATCACGATGCAATTTGGGTAATAGTGGATCGTTTAACCAAATCAGCTCACTTTCTGCCAATGAAGATAACATACTCGATGGATCAATTGGCTGAGTTGTATGTGCACGAAGTTGTTAGACTGCATGGAGTTCCAAGCACCATAGTTTCAGACCGAGACTCCAGATTTATATCTAAGTTTTGGAAAAGTTTGCACCAGGCTATGGGAACACAGCTTAGTTTTAGCACAGCCTTTCATCCTTAAACTGATGGACAATCCGAGAGAACTATCCAAACGTTGGAGGATATACTTCGTGCATGTGTACTGGAATTTCAAGATTCTTGGAGTAAGTATTTACCATTGGTTGAATTCTCTTATAATAACAGTTTTCAAGCAACAATAGGCATTGCACCTTACGAGGCATTATATGGACGAAAGTGCATATCTCCGTTATATTGGGATGAGGTTGGGGAAGCACAACTGATTGGTCCTGACATTGTGTAGCAGACAGTGGAGAAGATTGCCCTTATTCGACAAAGAATCTTAATAGCTCAAAGCCGGCAGAAAAGCTATGCGAACAAAAGACGAAGAGAATTAGAATTTGATGTTGGTAATGAAGTTTTCCTTAAGATGTCACCTTTCAAAGGAGTTGTGAGATTTGGGAAAAGAGGCAAGTTGAACCCCAGATATATTGGACCTTTCCAAATCGTGAAGAGGATTGGAAAGTCAGCATATCAACTTCAGTTACCAGCCTCTCTGGAGGGAATTCATAATGTGTTTCATATTTCCATGCTAAAGAAATGTGTTAGAGATTCTTCATAGATGGTGGAACAGCAGAGTATCGAAGTTCTTCCTACTCTTACTTATGAAGAAAAACTAGTAAAAATCTTAGATTATGCAGTAAAGGTATTACGCAACAAAGAAGTTCCACTAGTAAAAGTCTTATGGCATAACCAGAACATTGAGGAGACAACTTGGGAGCGCCAGCAGGACATGATAGACCAATATCCAGAACTATTCAGGTACTGAATTTTGAGGACAAAATTCTTTTAAGGAGGGTAGATTGTAGCACCCGGTTCCATTGAACTAAAATTTAATTTACTATTAATGATGTACTTTTATAGAAGGGTTGAGGGAGTTATTGATTAGGTTAATAAATGATCAGGCGAGGGCATGATGGTAATTAGAATTTTACATAGTGGATAACCTATTTAAGAAAAAGTCCAGTGAGAGTAGCCGCCACTATTCCCTATTTCCCCTCTTTCAGTTTTCAGCTCGAGCAGTAGAACTCTCTAGGCGATTCTCTCGCCCGATTCTCCTTCAACCTAGGTAAGTCTTGTTTTCTTGCATTTTAGCGATTAGTTTACTGAGAGAATACAATGTGAAGATTTCGAGGTTTCTGTGATTGAGGGTGGGTTTAGGTTCTTGGTGATAAATGGGAATGCACGGGTAGCAGAGTTTCAAATCGATTTCCTCAAACATATTATTGATTTTTGGTAAGGTTTAGTAACAGTTGGATTAATGTACTGTCATGACCTTAGGTGAGCGAGCTTCTAGAGTAGTTGTAACCGAGCATTTCTAGGAGAGCCAGGTAAGTAAAGTATGCATGTGCCTTCGGGCCTACATCACAAAACAATAGGGTTATGCATCTTGTGAATGATTTTGTATGTCATGCATCATGTTTTTGAAAGATTACGAAAATGAATTTCCATGTAAGAATGATAAGGTATGAACTGAATGTGACAGACAAACTATTAAGGGAACTAATCCGCCCCTTAATCGAGTAGAGGATGTATGACATTGGGAGAATTGATCCCACTCCCAAGGGAACCAAGGGATCAGATCAGCTATTAAGGGAATTCATCCGCCCCTTAATCGAGTAGAGGATGTATGATATTGGGAGAATTGATCCCACTCCCAAGGGAACCAAGGGATCAGATTAGTTTATGAACGTATGTGTATGCAACTGAGATGAGAAAGTAGAAATTGAATGTTTAGGAATTTATGTTTCAGCAATTCATTTCATTACTGCTTTACTTACTTAGCATTAGGCTAATAGATGAGTTTTGTGATGTAGGTGTTGAGGATACTGCAGGTGAATTCCCTGAGTTTACTGACGAATAGATGGGGTTGGAAGAGCACTTCTCTTTCTCGAACTGGTATACTGATGAGGCGGATTAACTGATGTTTGTTGGTGTGAAAGTTTAGTTGACAGTGTTTCAATTTAAGTATGTTGAGTTTTCATGACAGTAGTGATTTCTATGTTTTGAATACGATTTCGAGATTTTCTTGTTAATAGTATTCTGTTGGAATTTAATGTTGACACTCACTGGATTTTTAGTAATGTAATGGTTTGAAATGTTTTTGAATGGTTTCAGTGAAGTGAGTAGATTCTTTTCTGAAGGTTGAGTTGTTGTTCTGTTGTCTATCGGAAGATGTCTTTAGTGGAAGTCATCGGATGATATAGAACGAAATATGTCGTTTAGTGATCGGTATATGTAGCTTGTTTTATCGGAAGATGTTGTTTTGTTCACTATCGGTAGATGAAGTCTATCGGTAGATGTCGGGTTATAGTTATGTGTCAATCAGAAGATATAAGTAGAGAGTTTGTCGTTTAGCGATCGGGGTATGCAGTTTACTCAATCGGAAGGTGTAGGTTTAAGTCTATCGGATGATGTCTCAGTAAACTCATCGGCAGATGCGTGCTGATGACATCGGTAGATGTAGGGGGACTTTAGTTGTTTAGTCACCGGTGGATGTAGAACAAAGTCGATCGGATGAAGAAAATCATCTGGCTGACGTCATCGGAAGATGTAGAGTGTATTTTGTCGTTTAGTCACCGGTAGATACAGTCTACCGAGAGATGTCCTTTGTAATATCTGGCCTGTACGGAATTTCATATTTTCATATATGTGGCATTTTTGGTAAATATGTCAAATCAAATCAGTTTTGCAAACGGTAAGCTTTATTTCGATCTTAACGATTAATAGGAATTTTGAGGAATTTACGGGATTTTTCGGAGTAAGAACGCTATATTCTGAGTAATTAAGTTTCTCGTAATATGAATGATGTTTTAGTAAAAATAGTAAACGAGGTCCGTTTTGCGAACGGATAGTTTTGTTAGAACCCAAATAATAAATTGGACTTATTGGTGAAATAAGAGAATTTGGTGAAGCCAAATTGCTAGCCGATTGACGAAACGAAGGACGAAACTTATATAAAATCAAGGGAAAGGGCAATTTGGTAATTTACCAAATCAATTTTAACTTAAAGTGACAAACCTCTTTATTTCTTCTCCATTTTCACCCTGTTCTTCACGAAACACCAGAGAGTTTCTCTCTTCCTCCCTCACGCGAACCGTCGACGTTTTCCTCCAATCCGACCTCTGTTCGTTCCGTTTTCTTTACGTTTTCTCCTCCAA
This sequence comes from Begonia masoniana, assembly GCA_022432975.1. NCBI lineage: Eukaryota > Viridiplantae > Streptophyta > Magnoliopsida > Cucurbitales > Begoniaceae > Begonia > Begonia masoniana. The sequence continues at coordinate 48,035,387 of CM039503.1, read as the reverse complement.
TCGACGTTCTAGGTATGAACCTACAATCTTAGAGCTTTTATTTCGATGCTTATGGAGTTTTAAACAATTAGGTTTCGTTTAGGTTTTGTTAAAAATCGAGATTTAGGGCTCGAAATTGATAGATTGTTATAGTTTACGAACGTATTGCACGTATTAAATGTTATTGGAAGAAGTTAGGACGATTTAGGAAAAATGTTAAATTTGTTAATTTCGGGTTTTCGGAAAACTCGTAAATTGGATTTCGGGGTATCGAACGCAGATTAATGGATTTAATGTCTCGATAAGTTAAGTTGGAATGTTAGGAAATTCCTTAGTTGAGGTTTTGTAAATTTGGACGATCGATAGCTTAAATTAGTTTTAACGTCGATATTGTGTTGTGTTTCAGACAAACAACGCTCGTGGACGGAGCTTGAGCTGCTTTGGATACGAGGTAAGTTCTCGTGATTCTTTTCTGGCCGATTGGCCTACACCGTACATCGAAGTCGTTTCGAGGAGTTTGGAGATGCACTAGTTTATATTGCTTTGGTTGGGTAGTTAGGTTTAATTGTTTTGTAGATTATGTTTTACAGTCTTGATGGTATGTATGTTGAGTGTTTAAATTCTGTTATGAACTGTTCATGCATCACGTGTTTTAAAGAAAGAGCATGAAAATGAATTTCCGCACAATGTTTTAAAAATGGCGATGTGGCCTGGAGAGGGGCTTGACCTATTGTGGAGGCACGCAGGGGCTTGTCACAATACCACATCTATTATGTACTCGCAACGTGGCCTGGAGAGGGGCTTGACCTATTGTGGAGGCACGATGGGGCTTGTCACAATACCACATCTATTGCACTCATATGTATGGTCATGCGAGATGGGGCTCAGGCACGGCTGTACATGTTGTAAGCGTGTACCCCCCTCTTCTAGCTGGAAAGAGTAGTCCGTCCGCTGGATGTGCTCTCTCCGGTTAGGAGGTTGAGATCTCGGTGACACCCACAGAATAAAGTAAAGAAAATGCTGCATGATTTCTGAACTCACACGCATAGCATATAGTTGCATTTATGAGGGCTTGCTGAGATTTTTATCTCATAGTGTATTGTATGGTGTAGGTGATTACGAGAATACAGGTGAGGATGAGATTCCTCCTCCTGAGGCATGAGTCCAGTTGACGAGGGATGGCTGCGGTGGTGTGCTGGCGCAGTCGAGGCTTACCGACCCATGGGGACAGTATGTATAGATTTTGAGGGTTTGGGACATTTTGGGCTGATATTTGTATAGAAATATTTTATGTTGTTTGATTCTTGATAGTTGATAGGTATATATGTATATGTTGATGTTTTGGAAACTGTTTTATAATGGTTTGAAAAGTCTTTCATTGAATGTATTTTGGAACTGCGTGTGATTGAAAACAGGAGGATTTGTTTAGGTTTTAAACGTATCCATGCAGTTCATTTTCATGAAAATGTTCTTAGTTTTAAATGTGTTTCGAGTCGTTTATTGAGTGAACGGTGAAGTGTGAAAAGAATGAGGATATGAGAGAGTTTGTGTCGTGATATTATTGTATGGTTTAGGGTGTAAGAATAAGTTGTATTGTGTAGTTGGCGTAGGAGAAATTGAAAGAAAGAATGAAGGAAAGGAAACAGGGCAGAGGGCTTGGCGAATAGTCGCCAAGCCTGGCGATTGAATCGCCTCCCTCTGGATTCTCCAGAGGGGGTGGTGATTGCAACAGGCGATTATTCGCCTGTTGCAATCGCCTAGGGGCGATTATTCGCCCCATTTATGGGCGTATAATCGCCTCTCTATTGTTTTAATTTAATTAGTTTAAGTTTTAATTAATTAATTTAGGTTTTATTTAATTTGTTTTAAAAGTTAGAATTCAATTCTGATTTCGATTCTGGTTTCGATTTCGGTTTAGTTTCCGCTTAAAGTTAAAAAAAAAAATAGTACGGAAATTGGGTACAATGTTTAAGGTCGCTACATCTTTTGTTTTCATCTGGCTGACGTCATCGGCAGAAGCCTTCTATTCTCTGTTTCAGCTTCTTCCGTTGACTTTATTAATCGGCAGATCCGTTTGACCTCCGTAACATCTCAAGTATTTCAATTTAAACTTCTATTTTCCATTGGCTGATTACTCCTTAATATTTCCAACGATTATTTTAACATTTTTATAACTTGGTCTAATTCCATTTTTGCTTAAACGATTTCCGCTGCAAGTATTTTATTTTTTTTACGGTTGAAATTTTTAGTCACGTACGGGCATTGTGTGACGAACTGGGTTTAGATAACTCGGGGCGTTACATGTCGGATCCCACAAACTCCCTTCCGACTCAAGTGATGGACTCCAATAAGCCTGCTATGTGCCGACAAGTCTCCAGCTTCTCCTTTGGCAAAACCTTCGTCATCATATCTGAACCATTCTCACTAGTGTGCATTTTCGCTAAGTGCAACTGCTTTGTTTCGAGCAAGTCTCGTATCCAATGATACTTCACATCAATATGTTTGGTCCTCGAATGAAATGATAAATTCTTGGAGAGGTGGATAGCGCTCTGCCTATCGCTGAACACAACATAAAACCTAATTCCTCAAGAAATCTCTTCATCCACAAAGCCTCCTTGCAACCCTTAGTAATCGCAATGTACTCGGCTTCTGTGGTGAATAGGGCACCACAATCTTGCAGTTTCGATTGCCAAGACACGACTCCCTCTGCAAAAGTCATCAAGAATCCTGAAACAGATCTTCTGGAATCAACATAACCGGTCATATCTGAATTGGTATACCCAACTAGCATAGGATCACTGCCACCGAAACACAAACACAACCTGAAAGTACCTCAGAGATATCTGATTATCCACTTCACCGTTTCTCAGTGTTCTTTGGCAGGATTGGAGAGGAAATGATTGCCTACTCCAACTGAATGAGCAATATCGGGTCGAGTGCAAACCATGACATACATTAAACTGCCAACTGCAGACGCATAAGAAACTCGACTCATGTCTATCTTGTCTTTCTCATTTGTAGGACATTACTCCAAATTGAGATTGAAGTGACCTGCAAGTGGAGAACACACAACTTTGGCAATGAAAAAAATTGTTTATTTTATTAATATTTTATATTTGTTTAATGCAATGAAAAAAAATATTATTTTATATGTAAATATGTTCATGGATATATATATATATATATATATATATATATATATATATATATATTTTTAAATAAATAAACAAGGAAAATAACCTAAATTAATGGACACAAGTCACGCAACACATGCAATTACTGCCTCAATACCAATTTTTAATTGTTAATTTAAAAAAAAATAAAAAACTAATAAATTAATTCGGGAGTGTTTTATTATATTTATTTAATAATTAAAAAGAGAAAAAATCATTATAAAAAAATAAATAGGTCGTACAGTGCACATGTAGTAGAGTCAGTCAGTCAGAGCTTTTTCTTGGCCTTATGACTTATCCTCCCACCAATAATCCACATCCACTTTTACCTTACCATTTTGCCCCTTCGTCTGCATTTTATTTCAACTATATTTTAGCTTTATTTATTTAGTAAATATTAAATCTACCATTTACCCTGAGGTTATTTTTGGTACTCCCGTAAATTTTCTGATTATTTTATATACAACTTATTATATTCATAATTAAATAAACTATCCTTTTTTGCGAATAAATATTAATCAAATATAATTAATCAAGTTAAAAAATACAGGAAAATTACCGCTTTAGACCTCAAAGTATATGTTTTTTCAATTCAAACCTTAAAGTATTAAATTTGACGATCCAAACCTTAAAGTATTAATAACCTAACAAAATGAATCTTGACGGACGTCCTATGACCGTCATCTCTCGAATTTTGTCGTAGAACGGACGGACTCTTAAAAATAAAGTGTGTTTGTTCTAGAGAACAGACGCAGTTTAGGAGGGTGGTGACCGTCCTCTCTCGTGTCGTAGAACGGACAGACTCTTAAAAATAGAGTCTGTCCGTTCTAGAGAACGGACGCACCTTCACCTTGGGAGGGTGGTGACCGTCCTCTATTAAAATTAGAACGAGAGATGACGGTCACCACTGTTCAAACGTGCGTCCTTTCTTTAAAATCTGGCGAGAGCAGACGGTCATCACTCTTCAAGAGTACGTCATATCTCCGCACATTATTATTAACATCATTTTATAAATTAACTTTACAAAAATATCAAATAACATTGGATTTAATCGAAAATTTTATCACGTGTTCATTATATTATGAAAAAATAATCTGAAAATTGTCATGATTTTATAGCATTTGTATGATTTATTATAATGTTTTTACATATATTTTAAAAAATAATTCACTAAAATTACAATAACTCGTACAAGTGTTAGAAAATCATGAAATTTTTCAAATTATTTTCTCATGATGTTATAAACATCTAATAAAAATTATTTTAAATAAATCCAATATTGCTTACTATTTTTAAATTTTTTTAAATAAATCTAACATCGTTTAGTAAAAGATATTGGATTTACTTAAACATTTTACCACGTATTCACCACATCATGAGAAGATAATCTGAAATTTTTCGTGATTTTCTAACACTTGTACAATTTATTGTAATTTTAGTGAATTATTTTATAAAATATACGTAAAACAATTATAATAAATCATACCAAATTTATAAAATCATGAAAATTTTCAAATTATTTTACCATAATATAATGAACATGTGATAAAATTTTCGATTAAATCTAATGTTGTTTGATATTTTTGTAAAATTAATTTATAAATTAAGGTTAATGGTGGTGCATGGAGATAGGACGTACTCTTGGAGAGTGATGTCGTCCGCTCTCGCCAGATTTTAAAGAAAGGACGCATGTTTGGACGGTGGTGACCGTCCTCTCTCTTTCTAATTTTAAGAGAGGACGGTCACCACCCTCTCAAGGTGCGTCCGTTCTCTAGAATGGACAGACTCTATTTTTAAGAGTCCATCCGTTTTACGACAAAATTCGAGAGAGGACGGTCATAGGACGTCCGTTAAAGTTTATTTTGTTAGGTTATTTATACTTTAAGGTTTAGATCATCAAATTTAATACTTTAATGTTTGAATTGAAAAAAACATATATTTGAGATCCAAAAACGGTAATTTCTAAAAAATATATATAAATGTACATATAAAAGATTCTAAAAGATTAGAAATGAAAATCCTTCGACGACATGTCGTTTTTACTTCGCACATGGTTTGCTTATATACCCCTTCTTCATCAATTCTTGCTCTTTCGCACGGAGAGATGGAGAGCATACAGCACAGAACTGTGAACGTCAATGGCCTGAACATTCATGTGGCGGAGAAGGGAACTGGTCCAGTCGTTCTCCTCATCCACGGTTTTCCCGAGCTCTGGTACTCCTGGCGCCACCAAATTCTAGCACTCGCCTTGCTCGGCTACCGAGCAGTCGCCCCCGATCTCCGTGGTTTCGGCGAAACAGACGCGCCACCGTCTTCCTCTAGCTACACGAGCCTCCATATCGTCGGCGATCTCATCGGACTACTAGACGCCATAGCCGCCGATCAAGAGAAGGTTTTCGTGGTGGGACACGATTTGGGCGCGATGATAGCCTGGAATCTTTGCCTCTATCGGCCGGATAGAGTCAGGGCGCTGGTGAATATGAGCGTGGTCTTTGCTCCAAGAAACCCTAAGAGGAAGCCAATTGAGTCTCTCAGAAGCATGTATGGCGACGATTACTACATGTGCAGGTTTCAGGTGCTCTTCCGATCGATTGCATCATAGTAGAGAGAATAATTTCAAGCAAAAAAAATATTAAATTGCTTTTGACATCTAGAACTAATTACAAACACCATTGTTAAACATAATCCGAAATTGTGATTTAGGAGGCTGGTGAAATAGAGGCCGAGTTTGCCCAGATTTGAACTGCAAGAGTTGTCAGGGAACTCCTAACATACCGCAATCCGGCTCCACTTTTTCTACCAAGAGGTAATCTATTTAAGCGGGAGTCAGAGACTCCCATAGAGTTGCCCTCATGGTTTTCGGAAGAAGACGTAAACTATTACGTCTCTAGCTACGAGAAGAAAGGGTTCACTGGGCCATTTAACTACTACCGGAATCTGGATTTGTAAGTCACCTTCAAATTAGGGCAAAACGCATTATCCATCGGGGCTCAAACCTATCCCAGTAATCTGGTATTTGTTGCAGGAGCTGGGAGCTTAGCAGTCCATGGAGTGGTGCGCAGATAAAAGTTCCAGTAAAATTCATAGTGGGAGACCATGATCTGACATACAGCTCATCGGGCGCGAGGGATTACATACACAAGGGAGGAATGAACAGAAGTGTGCCGTTTCTGCAGGAGATAGTAGTTGTGGAAGGAGCAGGGCATTTCGTCCATGAAGAAAGGCCTGATGAGATAAGCAAACACATATACGACTTCATCAGCAAGTTCTCGTAGGTGCGTATCATTTGGAAACTTCTCCTTTGTTTTGCTTAGTTGTGTGGATGGGATCGTCTTCGTTCCTCTGGGAAGGTGCAGGCTTTCCTGTGAGTATTGCGTTCCCTGGGTTGGGTTGTGTACAAATAAAGTTGAAGAAGCCATTCAGGCTAACAATGCTGGTGTGCTTTATATCCAATCAAATCCATAACTTCCCCATCACCAATTCTACCATTGTTGGATACTGATTCTTATCCTCGCATGTAAATCCCTCTCTCTCTCTCTCTCTCTCTCTCTCTCTCTCTCATTCATGTAAATAAAATACCCTTTATAATTTATCATAATAACTTACCCATGAACCAGTAACATACTGAAATATACATTTAATGTCAATGTCAAAAACATCGGATTTGATAATCCACTCAAACATTCAACTATCTTTTCTTTTAGAATAATCAAAGCCAATAAGATTACAATAATTACACTAAAATTGTATTTGCGTCCATGTTGAAAGACATTCCTGGAGAGCAGCTGTTGGAAAATTAGGTACATTATTGGAGATCATAAATTATACTACAATAATACCATTAAACAGCCTCCTCTCGCCCGTCATCAGTGGTGAGTGGTCTACAGTTAGCAGCAGTAAGCTGATTATTATCTGAGCCAATTCTGTGAATGAACTTTCCTACAGCTCAACAAAAAACATGGGTATAAAGATTTTACACAACCAAAAACTTAGGACAAATGAAATGCCAGAACCGAACGGGTATGTACATTCTTTTTCAGGGAATTCGGTAGTTCACTACCCTTTGATTTTTCTTTCGTTCTTTCGTAAACGAGAAGGATTGCACATTTGCATGTGAAAAATATAAGCAGTATTGCAAGACTAAAAATCACTACGAATTCAATTGCTATTGCTGACCCCAATGCTGTAATTCAAAAACTGTTGAAAAATCGAACTAAAAACTAAAAAGAAAAACGAGAAAAAGTAGACACCAAGATTTACATGGAAACCCTAGAAGGAAAAAAACCACAGGCAGAGGAGAAATCACTATGTCAAATCAAGGTACAATGAATTTTGCCACACTAGTATATATTTATACATAACATAAAACCCTAGTCATATTGAGATTCACAAAGTGGGCTGAAACCGGCCTGACTCAGTCAGAAATCGGGTGACACCGAAACTAACAATCTTCACCTAGACACGAATTCTACTGCATAAAAATATACTCTAAAACTTCAGCGAAACTCCTCTACCATAAAAGCCCCTCAGGGCGAAATCAGCAACTAATACCAACCAAGTTCAAACAAAGTTTGAACTTAGATGTGGGCAAAATCTTGGTCATCATATCAACAGGGTTATCATGAGTACTAATTTTACTCACTTCGAAATCACCATGAGCAATCACATCACGAACAAAATGATAACGAATATCAATGTGCTTCGTCTTCTCATGAAACATCTGATCTTTGGTGAGAAAAATAGCACTCTGAATGTCGCAAAATACTGTGGAAATCTACAATTCTTTATTGAGCTCACTGAACAAACCTTTCAACCATATAGCTTCCTTGCATGTTTCTGTAATAGCTATATATTCTGCTTTTGGAGTAGACAATGCGACGGTATCTTGTAAAGTAGCTCTTCAACTGATGGCACAACCTCTAATTGTAAAAACATATCATGTGAGAGATCTCCTCTTATCAAGATCTCATGCATAGTAAGAATCAACGTATCCAATTACTGGATCTCTATTTCTTCCAAATTGAAGACATACATCACTAGTCCCCCACAGATACCTAAGAATCTACTTAACAACTTTCAAGTGTTCCTTTCCTGGATTAGCCATGTATCTACTTACTGCACTGACTGCATAAGATCAATCTGGACGCGTGCAAACCATAGCATACATAAGCGATCCCACTGCACTAGAATATGGAACTCGAGACATATAATTAACTTCTTCATCTGACTGAGGACATAAAGTAGATGAAAGTTTGAAATGGGCTGCTAATGGAATACTAACAGGTTTAGATTTATTCATGTTAAACCTGCAGAGAACCTTCTGAATATACCCCTTTTGACTTAGGTACAGTTTACCAGCTTTCTTATCTCTCTGTATTTCTATACTAAGAATTCTTTTTGGCGGCTCCCAAATCTTTCATCTCAAATTCATTACTCAATTGTTCTTTAACCCTTTTGATATATTCTATATTTTTATCTGCTATCAACATATCTTCTACGTATAAGAGCAGATAAATCACTAACCCATTCTTGCCATTCTTCATGTAAACACAACTGTCATAATTGCTCCTTCTGAAACCTTGATCAGACATAAATGAATCAAATCTTTTATACCATTGTCTTGGCGATTACTTTAGACCATATAGAGACTTTTTTAACGAATAAACATAAGTCTCCTTTCCAAGAACTTTGAAGTCTTCAAGTTGCTGCATATAGATGTCCTCCTCAAGTTCTCCATGTAAAAATGCAGTTTTCACATCCAACTGCTCAAGCTCAAGGTCGTGCATAGCCACAATGCCTAACAAAGCTCGAATCGAGCTATGCTTAACAACTGGAGAAAACACATCAGTGAAGTCTACACTTGGGATCTGACTGTAACACTTAGCAACCAGACGTGCTTTGTACCTGTCTTCTTCAACACTCGATGTACCTTCCTTTCTCTTGAACACCCATTCGCAATTAACGGATTTCTTGCCCTTAGGCAACTCGACTAAGTTCCACGTGCCATTCTTTTGAAGAGAATTCATCTCCTCCTGCATAGCAATCATCCATTTTTCACAATCCTTTGAACTTACTGCCTCTAAATAGGTAGATGGTTCATCACATGCATCAATACTTTTAGCTACACTCAAAGCATAAGCAACTAAATCTGCTTCCCCATATTTCTGTGGAGGTTTAATCTCCCTCCTTGGTATATTTTTGGCAATGCAATAATGTGGAAAAGCCAATACTGGTGACTGTGGAGAAACAATGTCATTATGTGTTTCTGAAATGTCTTGAACTGAAGATCCTGATGTCAACCCTGATCCAAGTTCAACTTCAAAATTTCCACTAGATATCTGATTAGTCTTTTCTGGCAAGACCTTTGGAGATGTTTTATTTAACATAGCAGTCTCGTCCAATATCACATCTCTATTGTATCTGACTTTACTATGTTCTGAACACCATAATTTGTATCCTTTTACCCTAGACTTATATCCAAGGAATACACACTTTAGTGATCTTGATTCTAACTTACCCTGATTAACATGAGCATATGCAGGGCAACCAAACACTCTCAAAATTGAATAATCGGCAGGAGTACCAGACCAGATTTATTCAGCAGTTTTCTTATTAAGAGCAGTACTTAGGAAACAATTTATAATGTAACAAGCAGTTTCTGCAACTTCAGCCCAAAATGACTTAGGTAAACCTGAACTTGAGAGCATCCACCAAACCTTTTCCATTAAAGTTCTATTCATTCTCTCTGCTACACCATTCTGTTGTAGAGTCTCTAGGATTGTTAGATGCCTCAAAATTCCTTCTGTTTTGCAAAAAGAATTGAACTCCTCTAAATAAAACTCCAACCCATTATCGGTGCGAAGATGTTTTACCTGTCTCTCTGTCTGCTTTTCAACCATCGTTTTCCAGTCATTGAAAGTAGAAAATACATCACTCTTTTTCTTCAAGAAGAATACCCATACTTTTCTCGAGAAATCATCTATGAATGTTAACATATAATGTGTCCCTCCCTTGGAAGGCACCTGTGCTGGTCCCCATAGATCTGAGTGAATACAATCTAGAATCTCCTTTGAATTGTGAGTGCCCATAGCAAATTTGACTCTTTTTTGTTTTCTAGCTAGACAATGCTTGCAAAACTGTAATTTATTGGTGCTCTGACCATTCAAAAGTCCCTTTTTACTTAATTCAGACAAACCATGCTCACTCATGTGTCCCAAACGCATATGCCATAAACTGGTGGGATCTTCATCTGACAATGAAGTACTAACAGCCACATCCCCAACAACTGTAGAACCCTCCAAAACATACAGATTTCCAGACTTTCTCTGTCCTTTCATCATAACAAGAGAATCTCGACTGATCTTCAAAACTCCACCTTCATCAGTGTACTTGTACCAATTAATATCCAGAGTACTCACTGAGATCAAATTTCTCTGCAGCTCGGGAACGTGTCGCACATCACCAAGTGTCCTGACTACTTCTTCATACATTTTGATTCTCATTGTATCAATTACTGCAATCTTACACGATGCATTATTTTCCATTAATACAGCTCTTTTTGTCACAGTTTCATAAGTTGAAAACTATTCTCGATTGAGGCACATATGAAATGTGCAGGCCGAATCCAGAATCCATTCCTCAGATGACCTTGAGTTTTCCTTAGACACTATCAAATAGATTACCTTGATCACTTTCATCAATTTTATCTTCAGCAACAACTGATTCACCAAAGTTCCTTGACTGTTTTCTATTTTGTTCACTTTGTTCTTTTCTCTTATTTTGCAGCTGCTAACACTCTGATTTTATATGTCCCTTGTTCTGACAGTAAAAACAAATTTTGCTTCTATTTCTGGACTTTGATCTGCCCCTTGAATTCTTTCTGTCATGACTATTTTTCTCTGACTTCTCTGTAGCTTTACCCCGACTAACCAGTCCATTGCCTTGAGTTCCAGATCCAACTACAAGGTGCTTCATCCTTTCTTTTAAAAGCAGAGCATCACAGACTTCCTTCAGGGTTAGCGTGTCACGACTATATAACATCGTGTCCTGAAAAATATTGTACGAAACAGGCAACGAGCACAACAAAATCAAGGCTAAATCCTCATCATCATATTTGCACTCCAAAGTTTCCAAATCCGAAACTATCTCTTTGAATGCACACAAGTGTTCTTCGATAGAAGCTCATTCTCTCATATGATGAAAATATAATCGTTGCTTCAAATGCAGCTTACTCGTGAGAGTTTTATGTTGGCATAAATCTTTCAATTTTGACCATACTTCAGCAGCAGATTTCACCTTCAACACATCCTCCAAAATTGAATTTGACAAGTGTAGACGAATCAGACATAATGCTTTTCTATCTCTTGTGAGTTTCTCCGCTTCTGACCAAGACTCGGACATATTATCAAAACCAAGTAACGTGATGTGCCAATAGGCCCAAAAGCCCAATCCAAGACTAAGGCCCAATCCATATCAAAAGCCTATACTACTTACTTGCTTACTAATAACTTTATTTCTTTTGCAGGTAATGGACTCAATAAAGGCTTGGAGCGGAGACCCAATTTACATGGCAAGGATCAACATCATCACTTAGCCTCTTGGGATACACGAGATGAAAAGAATCGGCTGGATTAGCAAAAGCGGGAATTTGTCTTTCCGGAGACAAATCTTGTAATTTATTTTCTGTTGGTTTTCTTTAAACAAACATTAGTTTTATTTTATGTTTTGGCAAAAACCATTAGCCCTTAGAGTTGTATGGTGGGTAGCTCATTTGGGTTAAAGTGAATCATTTTGATGTGGGAGGCCTAACCCATTAGAAGACAAAAGGGAGAAGAAGCACACAAAGAACAATTGGTAGTGGACACAAGGATTGATGACATGGCACAAGGAGGGCACTTAATAACATTTATAAGGGAGGAAGCCTCACCATTGGATGAAGAAGCAAGGACAAGAGGTAGTGCTCACAAGGATTGATGATATGGCACAAGGAGGAAGCTTGATGACATTTGCAAGGGAGGAAGCCTCACCATTGGATAAAGCACAAGCACAAATCATCTTGGCCACCGATCATCACACTCATCCAACGGTTCACATTCAAACTTGCAAAACCCTAGCTACCCTAGGATCTCTATTTAATCATGACACTTGGCCATTGTATGGGTCTTTTGCCAAACTTAATACAATTGAGGTATTTCATTTAGACTAGTGTCTAGAGAAAGTTTTCTTCCAAGGGTTGGTGCCATTGGAAATCCCACCAAGGGTTGGTCCCCAAGGTAAATATCGGTTTGCTTAAACCGATTGGAGAGAACCTCCATTGCTTCCAAGCGTGTGGTGGCTTGAAAGCTCTTAATCCTTACTCTATTCCAAATCACCTTGGTGTTGGAATCATAAGAGAAGGTCACACCATTCCCAAAGACCGGTTTTCTTCTTTGGAAGAAGCATTAGCCGAGAGGTAACTCAATACCTCTATCGGCTGGTTCAGGGTTTTATCATTTTCTTTATTTTCCTTCAAAGAACACTATCACCACTTCACACGTACTTAATCTTCCATCTCTTAGCTTCATTTTGTCGGAAGAAATCGTTTCATTTTGAGCACTTTAACGTTTTCATTTCTGCTCATACATTTTATTTCTCTCAGGTTAGCTGACCAATGAGCAACCTTTACTCTTTGGGTGATAACTCGCTCATTTTCAGGTCGTTACCCATCATAACGTGTCATCGAATTCCATTTGACCAAGTAGGTCTCGCATCTTTACCTGCCATATTAAAAATTTTGTATTCCTATCCAGCAAAGGAATATCGTATTTTAATGATGTCATCCTTTAAAAATTCAGAATATTTTCCCAGCAAAATCTCAACAAGATAATTACTCCGAAAAAAAAAACATCAAACAATATCTCAACCCTCCAAATATACTTTAGAACCCCAAGATTTCACAAACAAAATATTGAGTCCAAAATTAACCGACCAAATAATCAATACCCAGATTTCTATAACCTGTGAAATTGCCAAAAAACTAAACAGACTGAACTGCTATTGCTGGTCGGCTGGTCGACTGTTCGGCGGTGGGTTCTTGGACGGCAAGGCAGCGACGAACAGGAGAGAAAATGCAACTTCTCACTCTTGATCGGCGGCGAGTTTCTCAACAGAGGCGCTGTAGAATCTCAGTCACGGCGACTCTGCTCGGTTGATGATAGATGACGGCGGCGTGGCGTGCAAGCAATCAGAGTTCTCGGCGACTCTCCTTGCCGTGCGGCGAGTTTCTAAACGGAGCGTGGCGGTGGGTTCTGTGCGCAACGACGGCAAGACCGGAGAGGCAGCGGCGTAGGTGCGGCTCGGGCTCTCCTCTTCTGTTTTACCCTTCTCCTCTGTCGAAGAACAACAGAACAAAAACAAACTTTTTCTTGTTTCTCTGTTTCTTCACGGAGTCAAAACAGAAAAGAAATTTTCTTTTCTATTTTCCTTTATTTCAATTTCTTTTCTTTTTCCTCCAAATTTCAATTTCAACTACCGAAATTGCAAATCTGAAACATGTTCGATACCTTTGAAAAATCAAATCCTGATTTCTGAAAACCTTCAACCTGAAGCTCTGATGCCAATTGTTGAAAAACCGAACTAAAAACGAAAAAGAAAAATGAGAAGAAGTGGACACCAAGATTTATGTGGAAACCCTAGAAGGAAAAAAACCACGAGCAGAGGAGAAATCACTATGTCAAATCAAGGTACAATGAGTTTTGCTACACTAGCATATATTTATACATAACATAAAACCCTAGTCATATTAAGATTCACAACGTGGACCGAAATCGGTCTGGCCCAGTCAGAAATTGGGTCACACCGAAACTAACAAAAACTATATGTCTTTACCTCGTCAAAATGTAAGTTAAATACCAAAGGACTGATTATTAGACCAAAAACCAATGACTAGCATCGATAAATTTTCTTTACAAATTTGCAATGAAGAAACTTACATGGAAAAGGAGAAAGCACTAAACTTTTGAAAAATTCGGTGAGACTCTAATGGAGTGAATTTCACATATGATATCATGAACTTTTACTTAAAACGAGCCAAGACTTCTGTCATTGGCTTCCTTCTTATAAGTTGGACAGTAGCTTCGGCAAATAGAGGCACCGACATTTTGTCAGTACAATATGGGAACATCCATAGTTTCTCATATCATTTACTGTCATTGTCAAGAAAGTACCATGTTTTCTGCCCTGTCCATTGTTAGTGATTTTCTACACCTTAACGCAAGTGCACGTGTCACTAACGTACTAATAAAGTAAGTAAAAGTTGATCCCACGAGAATATTTTTAATCAAAGTAATTTTGCTATAAAATTCTATAAAAATAAAAATGAAAATATTGAAAATAGATGAGTGGCAAGGAATAATAAAATAAAATTACTCAGAATTAATAAAGACACAAATTGAAATGAATTAGAAAGATAAATATGGTAAAAACCTTAGTTATGGTTGATTTCTTCATTACATGCATTTTACTACTGATGTTACGGGAATGCTACAGCATTGATCACAGAATAGCAAGAATTAATAATTTTTTTAGATTTCTGTCGAATTGCCTAATTAAATTCGTTTCAGAATTTCTTTTCAGCTTTGAAAAGGCAAAAACTTAATCCAAATTTTCATGTAAACTTATTCTTAACGCCAAATAAATTAATGTTAGCGACTTTGCAACAAATTTAATTTATTTAATTACTCATGTATCTTACGATTCCTATTTACCTATCGATACAATTCAATTACGAAATCAAAATTATAAGAAATTGTTCGATAAGAAATGCATAGCATTCATAGATTAAAATAAAAACATGTAATGAGTACTTTCTTGCCTAACCAAGATAAAAAGTCTAGCAAAAAATCATAATATTCAAATCAACAACAATAATAAAATTCATAAGAAGAAAAATAAAAAGTAAGAGAGAAGAAGAAATCTCGTTGATGTCACCGCCACCGCTAAGCAAAAATCTCCCTCTTTTCTTCAAAAATTCTCCTCTGGTCTTCTTGTTCAGCGTGTGAAGTCTCTCCCTTCTCTCTCTCCAGATCTCCTTCTATTTGTTTACTTTCCTTGATTTTAGCTTCTTTTCTCTCTCTTCCGATTCAGAATGATTTTTCATCAAAGATTTCTTCATTTTCTCCTTGATTTCTATCCTTCATTTTTGGTAACAATAATCTCCTTGATTTATTTTCTCTCTTCTTAATCTTCATCACTTTAATTCGATCTTTCTACTAATAACTTTGCATTCAAATAAGAAAATATAAAATTCGAATTAGTTATAAAAATCTGTTTGTTTTTTCGAGAATCTGCGTTAAATACATTAAATTCCGTCAATGTCCTAATGCTGCAGCATTCTGCAGCATTTTCAATAAATTCCACTAATTTCTTGTTACATTCACTCAGATCATACACGTTATGTCAATTAAAAAGAGTATAAAATAACTCTAATTTAAGAGTTATCATCGACAAAATGCAATTGATCGTAAAATACTTTGCAATCACAAACCATAGTTGTTTCGTTCTTTTTCTGGTCTATGAAGCTAAGCCAAACCACAAAAACCACAAAGAATATGCTCACATACACAATATACTAGTTTTTGCATAATCTCATTGCAATGGTGGAGTGTTCCTCTGAATCTAATTCCTTTGAATTTTACTGTAAAATGCTTGGCAATGGAAACATGTCTGAAGAGGCTGCCACTGCTGACTATTCTTTACCTTCAGTTCAGTTGTATTGATGAGCTCGGCCAGAAGATTCGTGACGAAAATTCCATTATTGACTTCCATGGAAAAATGACCTTGAAGTTGGCCTCACCACTTGCTAACATTAGGTAACCCTTTTAAAGTTTCAAGTTGAAAACAAACCTGAAAGGATTATCAAGTTAAATTAATATTAGTCATACCAAGAAAGGTAAAAATATCTGGATCTCTAGCAGAAAAATTATATTTGTCTCTTTCTTTGTTAAATATAAGTGACTCTTGATCATCACTCTTCAAAATTATGATTTCAGGGACCTGAATATATGGAACATCATTAGTAGGCTCAATGAAAATTGGAACTTCCAATGTATTCATCCCATTCTTATTCGTAGTTGAAACTCTGATTGTATTAGTACCATAGAAGTTCTCCTTTCTGATAAATGAACATGACAAGAATGAGAAAAATTGAAACAATATGACTGAAACAATCTTCTAATGGCAATCTTGCTCATGGGGAGATATTGTGCATTGTTATAATTGATGCTGAAGTAGCGTTAAACAAGTTTCTTCTGTAATACCCCAGATTTTTTGGGGTTAATTTAATTAATTTAAGTTAGGTTAGTTATTGGGTTAATTAACTTATTTTCGAGAGTTTCGGTGGAAGAGTTAGATCGAGGGT
Source organism: Begonia masoniana (assembly GCA_022432975.1). Lineage (NCBI taxonomy): Eukaryota > Viridiplantae > Streptophyta > Magnoliopsida > Cucurbitales > Begoniaceae > Begonia > Begonia masoniana. The sequence goes on along the minus strand of CM039503.1, from coordinate 48,018,839 downwards.
GAGGTGAGAGCCAATTTATAGAAATTTAGCGGTCGAAGAACGAGATTTAACGAAATTCAAAATGGCCGAAAACGTGGGAGGGCAAAATGGTAATTGTGTGTTTTAAGAGAAAACAATTATGTTTTCTCTTAAAACAACAGAATGTCTTCGATAAGCCATTCTGTTGCTCGGGTATCACCGAACGCCAAACAGGGGAGGGGGAGAGCAGGCGACGTTTGGCAAGCAAATCACCTGCGACTTCGGCGTTCTTCCGATCAGACGGCGGCGACGAGCCGAGGGCTGACATTTCCGGCCTCCTCCGACCAAAAACTGACTGGTAAGCTTAGGGCTTTGCCCTGTTTTGTGTTCGGTCTGTGCTGTGGATCGCCGAGCTACTAGAGCTCCGATCGCCGGTCATTTTTGGCTGCCCTCAGCGTCAGATTGCCGAGCTCAATGCCGGCAATGATTGCCGAGCAATGTATAGCTCTGATTGAGCTAAAAACCGAGGGCCAAGTTTTTGAACCTCGGGTTTCCTGGTGTGAAACTCTGATGGTTTTGTTAGGTTATGTTGACTGAATGTTAGATGGTCGATTGGTAAAAAATTTGGTAGAATCGGATTAAGGAGAGAATTTTGGACGTTTTAAGGAAAAATTCGGTTCTGATTTTAGGGGTTTTGGCCTAGCTACGGTTAGTTGTTTTAAATTTCCTTTTGGCAGATTAAACTAGGTTATTAGAGGAGTACGTGGCCGCTGGAATCGTTCGATTCCATTAGCCGACGCGAAAGTTATGCACGTCTGAAGTTTTGGTTAAGTTTTTACCGAACCCAAATTAGTGGCCCGTTTAGTTAGGTTTTAGTTGAGTTAGGCTAGAAATAGTAGTTTGAGAGTAAATTGATGAATGTAAGCTTGATTTTAATGAAGTTTGAATATTTGTCGTAGGTCGAGCCGTAGGTGGACAAGGAACGGAGCATCTTAAGCGAGCTAGGACGCCAGGTAAGTAGTAGTGTGGTTGATAATGTTTGAGAGTCGCCCAGAAGAGGCCTACACCACAGTTGTTTACATGTTGTGAGTCGTGTAAATGTCATGTGTAGTCGGTAAATGATGTCGACGAGAAGTTGTCATTAGTTTGACATGTTGTGTAGGTTATGAGTAGTTTGTAGGTGAGGTGTACGTGCAGTCGTTGTCAGTGGTATGATGTGAGCCTTGTGAGGGTCGTGGGACAGTCGTGGGTAGGTGGTGAGACTTGTAAGGGTCGTGGGACAGTCGTGGGTAGGTGGTGAGCCTTGTGAGGGTCGTGGGACAGTTATGGGTAGGTGGTGAGCCTTGTGAGGGTCGTGGGACAGTCGTGGGTAAGTGGTGAGCCTTGTGAGGGTCGTGGGACAGTCGCGGGTAGGTGGTGAGCCTTGTGAGGGTCGTGGGACAGTCGCGGGTAGGTGGTGAGCCTTGTGAGGGTCGTGGGACAGTCGCGGGTAGGTGGTGAGCCTTGTGAGGGTCGTGGGACAGTCGGGGTAGGCGGTGAGCCTTGTGAGGGTCGTGGGACAGTCGGGGTAGGCGGTGAGCCTTGTGAGGGTCGTGGGACAGTCGCGGGTAGGTGGTGAGCCTTGTGAGGGTCGTGGGACAGTCGCGGGTAGGTGGTGAGCTTGTGAGGGTCGTGGGACAGTCGGGGTAGGCGGTGAGCCTTGTGAGGGTCGTGGGACAGTCGCGGGTAGGTGGTGAGCCTTGTGAGGGTCGTGGGACAGTCGCGGGTAGGTGGTGAGCCTTGTGAGGGTCGTGGGACAGTCGCGGGTAGGTGGTGAGCCTTGTGAGGGTCGTGGGACAGTCGCGGGTAGGTGGTGAGCCTTGTGAGGGTCGTGGGACAGTCGTGGGTAGGTGGTGAGCCTTGTGAGGGTCGTGGGACAGTCGTGGGTAGGTGGTGAGCCTTGTGAGGGTCGTGGGACAGTCGCGGGTAGGTGGTGAGCCTTGTGAGGGTCGTGGGACAGTCGTGGGTAGGTGGTGAGCCTTGTGAGGGTCGTGGGACAGTCGTGGGTAGGTGGTGAGCCTTGTGAGGGTCGTGGGACAGTCGTGGGTAGGTGGTGAGCCTTGTGAGGGTCGTGGGACAGTCGTGGGTAGGTGGTGAGCCTTGTGAGGGTCGTGGGACAGTCGTGGGTAGGTGGTGAGCCTTGTGAGGGTCGTGGGACAGTCGCGGGTAGGTGGTGAGCCTTGTGAGGGTCGTGGGACAGTCGCGGGTAGGTGGTGAGCCTTGTGAGGGTCGTGGGACAGTCGTGGGTAGGTGGTGAGCCTTGTGAGGGTCGTGGGACAGTCGTGGGTAGGTGGTGAGCCTTGTGAGGGTCGTGGGACAGTCGCGGGTAGGTGGTGAGCCTTGTGAGGGTCGTGGGACAGTCGCGGGTAGGTGGTGAGCCTTGTGAGGGTCGTGGGACAGTCGCGGGTAGGTGGTGAGCCTTGTGAGGGTCGTGGGACAGTCGCGGGTAGGTGGTGAGCCTTGTGAGGGTCGTGGGACAGTCGCGGGTAGGTGGTGAGCCTTGTGAGGGTCGTGGGACAGTCGTGGGTAGGTGGTGAGCCTTGTGAGGGTCGTGGGACAGTCGTGGGTAGGTGGTGAGCCTTGTGAGGGTCGTGGGACAGTCGCGGGTAGGTGGTGAGCCTTGTGAGGGTCGTGGGACAGTCGTGGGTAGGTGGTGAGCCTTGTGAGGGTCGTGGGACAGTCGTGGGTAGGTGGTGAGCCTTGTGAGGGTCGTGGGACAGTCGTGGGTAGGTGGTGAGCCTTGTGAGGGTCGTGGGACAGTCGCGGGTAGGTGGTGAGCCTTGTGAGGGTCGTGGGACAGTCGTGGGTAGGTGGTGAGCCTTGTGAGGGTCGTGGGACAGTCGCGGGTAGGTGGTGAGCCTTGTGAGGGTCGTGGGACAGTCGCGGGTAGGTGGTGAGCCTTGTGAGGGTCGTGGGACAGTCGCGGGTAGGTGGTGAGCCTTGTGAGGGTCGTGGGACAGTCGCGGGTAGGTGGTGAGCCTTGTGAGGGTCGTGGGACAGTCGCGGGTAGGTGGTGAGCCTTGTGAGGGTCGTGGGACAGTCGCGGGTAGGTGGTGAGCCTTGTGAGGGTCGTGGGACAGTCGCGGGTAGGTGGTGAGCCTTGTGAGGGTCGTGGGACAGTCGCGGGTAGGTGGTGAGCCTTGTGAGGGTCGTGGGACAGTCGCGGGTAGGTGGTGAGCCTTGTGAGGGTCGTGGGACAGTCGCGGGTAGGTGGTGAGCCTTGTGAGGGTCGTGGGACAGTCGCGGGTAGGTGGTGAGCCTTGTGAGGGTCGTGGGACAGTCGCGGGTAGGTGGTGAGCCTTGTGAGGGTCGTGGGACAGTCGCGGGTAGGTGGTGAGCCTTGTGAGGGTCGTGGGACAGTCGCGGGTAGGTGGTGAGCCTTGTGAGGGTCGTGGGACAGTCGCGGGTAGGTGGTGAGCCTTGTGAGGGTCGTGGGACAGTCGCGGGTAGGTGGTGAGCACTGGAGAGTAGAGGAGATGAGGTACGGGGCCACCTGACTACGTGGGACGGCGGGACGTAACGCCACGTGGTCGAGGTTAAAATCGAGGGATGGCGATACGTAACGCCTCGGGGACCGTTATAAAGGTAGAGTATGGGGCCACCTGACTACGTGGGATGGCGGGACATAACGCCACGTGGTCGAGGTTAAAACCGAGGGATGGCGATACGTAACGCCTCGGGGACTGTTATAAAGGTAGAGTACGGGGCCACCTGACTACGTGGGACGACGATACGTAACGCCTCGGGGACCGTTATAAAGGTAAACAGTGCGGGGTACGGACTGACTGCCCGGTGCGGTTACATTCCAAACCTCGGTGAGATGCGGTGAGATGATGACAACGTGTGTAGCTTGGTCAGGTTAGGATTGCATAACCAGTTTTCATGCTTCACGTTTATTTTCAGCACTTTACTTGCTAAGCTTTGAGCTTACGGTGTGTTCTGTGGTGTAGGTACTGCTGAGCTGGTGGGTGTGTACCGAGGATCTGACTAGGAGTAGGTGGCAGTTGGTGGCGTGCGACTAGGGCCCCGGTTGACGACAGTGTTAGGGAGACCCGACCCAAGAAGGGCCGTAGAATGGTGTTGATGGGGAGTAAGACTGTATGTCTTTTGTGGGGGTATTTGTATTTGTTGTTTATAGTCATAGTTAAGGGTGATATGTCACCCTATACGGTGGACTTTCTTCATTTTGGTCGATAGCATTTCGTTCTGTTATGATGATTGTTTGGAGATTTCATAGACTAGATAGTTGTGTAGGAGTATTCTGGATTGGTTGGGATTTATTCGTCTGCAGTTACTTAGCATTTTGGGGGTGCCATTTTCAGGCGTTACTCTGTCGAAATTTCTAGAGGACGCCGTAGTGCCAAATGGTTAGGATTAAGGGAAATTAGTGAGTCGTTTAGCTCAGAGTAGTTCCTGTAGCGAATCGGGAATCCGGGTGGGTTTTCAGGGCGTTACATCTTCATAATTAAATTAAATATGAGAACTTTAGGTTCTTTAGAATTTGATGAAATTATCAACATACCATGCATAGATCAAGCTCTTTACTTTTCTCTTTGGAATGAGATAAATTTCTTTCCTTTTTCATCAATTGATTTTTTTTCCATAATTCAGAGTAATGCCAATAATTTATGGAAAACATTGTTTAAAGCATTGAGAACAATACCCGAGATACTGAATTGATTGAAGAGTTGTGCTTATCACTTCCAAAGAACCTTCTAAATTTAAATCCTTCCGTTCTTCATCCATATTACTAACAGAGAAACTACACCACATCGACCGATCAAATTGCATCAAAATAGGTGAAAGAAAGATACTCCTTGAATGGGCACTAACATTCACAGAAATTTTCTCTGCCCCATCTGAATATCGTATCTCAAAGCCGAGGAAGCCCCTGCAAAGTGACATATCACCTTAAACATTCACTATCATTGTCAAGAAAGTACCATGTTTTCTGCCTTGTCCACAAAATACAATTGATTGTAAAATACTTTGCAATCACAAACCATAGTTGTTTTGTTCTTTTTTTTGGTCTATGAAGCCAAGCCAAACCATAAAGAATATGCTCACATACACGATATACTAGTTTTTGAAAGAACAAACAAAAATTGGAGAAAACTTGGGCTACGTGCAATCGAGGTAGAGGAGCTGCTAGAGAATTGAAAGCTACTGAAGAAGTCGTTTTCTTCGTCCTTGTTGCGTGGAGAGCTATTGTTTCTATTTTTATCAGAGGAAGTTGAGAGACCGACCATTGAAGAGGGAGACAAGGAAAAATAATTGGAGAACCACTATGTTCCCCGTCATTAGTGATCCAACTACCTCATTAGCGATCCAACCACATGGTGCCGGATCCCACAAACTCCCCCTCCTGTTCATGTGATAGGCTCCAACAAGCCTGCTATGTGCCGACAAATCTCCAGCTTCTCCTTTGGCAAAACCTTTTTCAACATATCTGAATTGTTCTCACTAGTGTGCATGTTTGCCAAGTGCAACTGCTTTGTTTCGAGCAAGTCTCGTACCCAATGATACCTCACATCAATATGTTTGGCCCTCGAATGAAATGATGAATTCTTGGAGAGGTTGATAGCGCTCTGCCTATCGCTGAACACAACATACTTCTCTTGGCGCAAACCTAATTCCTCAAGAAATCTCTTCATCCACAAAGCCTCCTTGCAACCCTCAGTAATCGCAATGTACTCGGCTTCTGTGGTGAATAGGGCAACACAATCTTGCAGTTTCGATTGCCAAGACACGACTCCCTCTGCAAAAGTCATCAAGAATCCTAAAACAGATCTTCTGGAACCAACATAACCGGTCATATCTGAATCGGTATACCCAACTAGCATAGGATCACTGCCACCGAAATAGAAACACAACCTGGAAGTACCTCAGAGATATCTGATTATCCACTTCACCGCTTCTCAGTGTTCTTTGGCAGGATTGGTGTCACGACCCTAAAACTGTACCCGTATTTCCCGTACTATTTTTTTTTATCTTTAACTAAACTCTAGGCGGAACCTAAACTGAAATCGAAACCAGAATCGAAATCGGAATTGAAATCTAACTTTAAAATCATTTAAAACAATTAAATAAAACTATATTAAAACGAATTTAACTTAAAATAAAAGGGGAGGGCAGAATTGACATTCTGCCCGAGAAAGAGAGCAGCGCCTGATCGCTGGCGCGCGCGGCGCCTGATCGCTGGCAGCTATCGCGGCCTTCACGCCCGATCGCTGACCTTCGCTTCTCTGCTTCTTTCTCTCCATGCCTTCTATACTTATGCTCTCTGGAATCTCAAATTCCAGAGAGCAACACAATTCATCACAACTCTCTGGAATCGATTCCAGAGAGCAACCTCATCTGATTGATACCAAATTTTCATCAATAACCACAATGAACTCGACCCAAAATATATCCTACACTCAACCAACTTGCAGCGGACTTTGCGAAATCCAACTGCATTGATAGCTCTAAAAACCGAGCCTATCCGTAACCAATCAAAACATTTCTATAACGTTAAATAAAGCTTGAAACCAAAACGTTTTACCAATCAGTTTATAAAAACCTTAAAAACATCAGTAAGTAACCCTAACGTCTATCAGAACAAAGCATCCTATAATTTCTATACAAATTAACCAATACATCCCAAAATATCCCAAAAACCCTCAAAACTCTGTACATACTTCCCCACTGGTCAGGTAAGCCTCGACTGCGCCAGCACACCACCGCAGCCATCCTCTGTCAACTGAATCATGCCTCAGGTGGAGGGACATCGTCCTCACCTGGTACCTCGAAGTCTATGTCACCTACACCATACAATATACACTATGAGATAACATCCCAGTAAGCTCTACGTAAATGCGATGCATGCTGTGCTATGAGTTCATTAAACCATGCTTTATTTCTTTTATCTTACTATGCAATGCACTATAGGTGTCACCGAGATCCTATACCTTCTAACCGGAGAGAGCTCATACAGCGAGCGGACTACTCTTTCCAGCTAGAAGAGGGGGGTACACGCTTACAACACATACAGCCGTGCCTGAGCCTCACCTCGCGTGACCTGTAAACTGTATGCCCGAAGGCCTGTATGCCCGAAGGCCTATATGCCCGAAGGCCTGTATGCCTGAAGGCCTATATGCCCGAAGGCCTGTATGCCCGAAGGCCAATGCTATGCGTTACGTTCTCTTTAAATCTCTGTGCGGAAATTCATTTTCATACTTTTCTTTAAAACAAGTGATGCGTGGACAGTTCTCTATCATAAAGTAAACAAGCAATAACATGGACCATCAAGACTGTAAAAACATAAACTATAAACTTCTAAGACCTAGCTACCCAAACCGAGCAAAACTAACTACGGGCATCTCCAAAACTCCTCGAGACGACATTCGACGTACGGTGTAGGCCAATCGGCCAGAGAAGAATCACGAGAACTTACCTCGTGTCCAAAGCAGCTCAAGCTCCGTCCACGAGCGCTGTTTCATCTAAGCAATTTACAAGGATTGACGTTAAAACGAATTTAAGCTATCGATCGTCCAAATTTACAAAACCTTAACTAAGGAAATTTCCTACAGCTCTAATCCAATTCATTGAGCTATAACTCGAGCAATTCGCGCTCGGCACCTCAATTCTCGAATTACGAACTTTTCTGAAAATCCTAAAATTCTTGGATTTTAAACTTTTTCACGAATTGATCCAACTTTGTCCAATAACGTCCAATACGTTTAATATACACTTAATCACGGCTAACCTATTAATTACGAACCCTAATTCGCGTTTTTAACGAAAATAAATCGAAACCCTAATTACCTAAAACGCTATGAAACTAAAGATTTAACGTTCTAAAACTGTTGAGACATACCTAGAACGTCGATTGGAGGAAGAAACGTGAAGAAAACGAAACGAACGGAGGTCGGATTGGAGAAGAATCGCTGTCGGCAGAGGAGAAGGCCGAGAGGGTTTGCTCACTGGCGATCGTGATCCAGAGAAGAAGAAGAGAAAATGAAATAGAAATAGATTTAGGTTAGTTTTTATAATATTGATTTGAAAATTACTAAAATGCCCTTAACACTTATTTCTATTTGTTTCGTCGTTCGGTTCGTAAATCGTCTAGCTATTCGGTTTCCTCAAATCTCTTTATTTCACCACTAAGTCCAACTTAATATTCGGGATTCAACAGAACTATCCGTTCGCAATTTGGACCTCGTTTGCTATTTTTACGAGAACGTCTTTTACATTACGAGAAATGCATTAACTCGGAATATAGCGTTTAATCTCCGAAAATTCCCATAATTTCCCTAAAATTTCTATTAATCGTTAGGATCGTAATGACGCTTTCTTTTTGTAAAACGGACCTGATTTGACATATTTACAAAAATATCATCCCATAATATAATAATAATCTAATATACAAGTCCGTACAACCGGGTATTACAATTGGAGAAGAAACGACTGCCTACTCCAACTGAATGAGCAATATCGGGTCGAGTGCAAACCATGGCGTACATTAAACTGCCAACTGCAGACGCATAAGAAACTCAACTCATGTTTACCTTGTCCTTTTCACTTATAGGACATTGCTCCGAATTGAGCTTAAAGTGACCTTTAAGTGGAGAACACACAGCTTTGGCCTTGCTCATGTTAAACTTTTCAAGTATCTTCTCGATGTGGTCTTCCTGAGACAACCACAATTTCTTATTCTTTCTATCACGAGAGATCTTCATACTAAGTATCTTCTTTGCCGCACCCAAATCTTTCATCGCAAAAGACTTGTTTAACTTTCCCTTTAACTTAGTAATCTTGCTAGTATCATGGCCTATGATCAACATATCGTCAACATACAAGAGGAGAATAATGAAGTCATCATCAGAATACCTCTTGATGAACACACAATGATCTGACAATGTCCGGCTATACCCTTGACTCACCATGAAAGATTCAAACTTCTTGTACCACTGTCGTGGAGCTTGTTTGAGGCCATATAAGCTCTTCTTCAACTTGCATACAAGTTGCACTTTTCCTCTGACTTTGAATCCCTCAGGCTACTCCTCTTCCTCCAAGTTACCATGAAAGAATGCAGTTTTCACATCAAGTTGCTCGATCTTAAGGTTCAAGTGTGCCGCTAAACCAAGAGCAACTCAGTTCGAGGGCATCTTCACCACCGGTGAGAATATTTCTTCAAAGTCAATTCTCTTCTTCTGGCCGTACCCCTTCACAACTAATCGAGTCTTGTACCTTAGCTGTGAGCTTGCATTTTCGGTCTTCAACCTGTATACCCATCTGTTCTTGAGAGCTTTATTGTCTTGCGGTAACTTCACCTAGTCATAAGTGTGGTTCTTGTGAAGAGACTGCATCTCCTCTTCCATGGCTTTCAACCACAGTTTCTTCTCATTAACGGAAGTGGCCTCTTGATAAGTGTTTGGCTCTCTGGCACCTGTGAGCATCACATACTCATCTGAAGTATATCTCGTCGAAGGACATTTCTCTCTAGTGGATCTTCCCAAAGGGGGTTATTCTGGCAACTCTTGAACCTCTTCTTCGACTTGCTCAGTCGGTTCAACATTTTCAGCAGTGAGGACTTTGCCATTGGCAGGACTGGTATCGTGCTCCGATTCTGCTCTCCCTCGATTGGAATACTTTGCAGGTGTATTAAACGGATCCAAATCGATTAGATCATCACTGTACCTCTCTGCCATTTCTGACTTATTGATGCCCTGGTCTTCCACGAACACTACATCTCAGCTTCTGACAAGCTTTCTCTGCATTGGATCGTAGAACCTGTAGCCAAGCTCATCAAGACCATAACTAATGAACACACACGACCTCATCTTTGTTGATTTAAATTATGGTTAAGTCTAACGATATTTTTGATGATGTGTTTTTAAGTAATGTAATTTGATTGAGATTATGTTGCTGAGAATAATAAGCTGATTATTGTATTAAATATATGAGATTAATGAATAAATAAATAATTATGTTATTTGATTGAGATTATGTTGCTGAGAATAATAAGCTGATTATTGTATTAAATATATGAGATTAATGAATAAATAAGTAATTATGTTAATTGTCTAATAAATCTGTTTGAGTGTTCAGAAAAACATGGCTGAAATTGTTTTATATTGTATATCCACCGATGGCAAATAAAAGTTTACATCTACCGCTGGCATTCAAAGGCCACATCCACCGCCAGCTAAACGACAAAATCCACATCCACCACTGGCGCTTTGAAGAAGACTTCTCCGCTAGCTAAACGACAAAGAATTACATCTACCGCTGGCGTTTCAAAGTCTTCCAAAGATTACATCTGCTGATAGCTACACGACAACGATTACATCCTCCAATGGCTAGACGACAAAGTTCAAGTTCCACCGCTGAAATTTCTGAAGACATCCACCGGTGAATAGTGTCTCAGAATTACATCTATCGCTACCGATACCGGTTCAAGGTTTATAAAGTCACATTTACCGATACTGGTTCAAGGTTTATAAAGTCACATCTACCGATACCGGTTCAAGCAATGTAAAGCTACATCCACCTATGGCGGTTCAACATTTTTAAAGTTGCATCTTTCAGTGAACAGTATCTTCCTCCAGAATTCAAATTTACCGCGAAGCGATAGCGAAAGTCGTCCAGAGATTTAACTCCTGTCCACTAATGGCGAAGCACGAAAACAACTTCAGAACGCAACGGCTAGCTGTCTAAGTACGGATGCTTCTCCAATGGTAATATATTTCCATATCCAGAAAGAAGCATTCATTGAGGAGAGCCGATTACAGACAAGAGTATTTAAAAGAGAAAAAGCAGCTCGGGAGAAAAATAACTTTTGCGAAAATCATTGTTGAGCCCTAATGAGCAAACTCTTGTAATCACTCCTTATTTTTCTTCTACATCTCTCTGATTCTAAACTTGAGATTCAATCTCTAAGAGAGTGTAGTTTGTGCTGAAAAACTACATAATTACAATTGTGTAAAAGACAGTGGATTGTCGCCCATGAAGAACAATCTGGTTTTGTAAAAGATAGTAGATCGACGCCCGAAAAGTTCGAACTGGTTTTCTCGTGAAGCGAAGGAAAGAATCTTCAAGGGGGAGCCTTGAAGCGTGGACGTAGGCAAGCTTAGCCGAACCACGTTAAAAACTGTGGTGTCAATTTCTCTCTCTCTCTCTCTCCTTTATTGTTTGATTATTTGCTGTTTATTTTATCAGTTGAACATAAGAGAGAAATTGATTAGATTAACAAATTAAGTTTAAAAAGTCTAATTCACCCCCTTCTTAGACAAATACGATCCTACAATCTTTACATCGAGCTTCGACCGCTCGTCTTTCAGAATGTGAACAAAAGCCTTGCAACCAAAGTGCACAGATGGCTATAAAAAGCTTATTTTCCAAACCACATCTTATTCGGAACTTCGAAACCCAATAGAACACTCGGCGTGAGATTCAAAACATGAACCATTGTATTCAAGGCTTCACCCCAAAAGGACCTCGGCAACACTGACTGCAAATGCAAGCATTTCACCCCCTCAACAAGTGTCATGTTCATTCTCTCAACTAACCTGTTCAACTGAGAAGTCTTCGGAGGTGTATTTTGATGCCAAATACCTTGCTCTCTGCAATACTCATCAAAATGACCATAGTATTCACCTCCATTATTTGTTCGGATGCAATTAAGCTTCACACATGTTTCTCTTTCCACTCGAGCATGAAACTGCTTGAAGACATTTATCACTTGATCTTTTGACTTCAATATATACACTTAAATCTTCCTTGAGTGATCATCAATGAAAGTCACAAGTACACTGCACCACCAAGTGAGGAACACTCTTGAAAGCTACTCGAGTTGCTTGCCCGCCAAACAATGAACACACTGCTTTAGCGAGCCATTTTTCATACATGATAATAGGTTCTTCTTTTCTAGAATCATCAATCGTTTTTCGCCCATATGGCTAAGCCGATTGTGCCAAAGTTCTACAACACCTTCATCGTCCACCGCATGAACTGTGGAATTCGCAATGTTTGCGTGCATCACATACAATGAGGAACATTTTTCTCCCCTCACCACAATCAAAAAGCCTTTAGAGAGCTTCCATTTTCCTTCCTCAAAAGTGTTGTAAAACCCTTCGTTGTCGAGCTTGCCAGTTGAGATCAGATTCATGTCGATGTCGGAGATGTGCTTCACATCTCTAAAAAACAAGGTGTTGCTGATGTCAGTCTCCAAATACACGTCTCCCATACCAATGACTTTTGTAACACCATCATTTCTCATCCTTACACTTTCAAAGTCACCGGAAGTGTAAAAAAAAAAAAAAAAAAAAAAAAAAAAAAATTGAGAGAGGATTGTGCCGTAAAGGGGGTCCGACAGTGAGTTTGATCATGGTCCCTACTTGCGGGTCGTATTCATAAATGTCCTTCTCTGGACTGTGCATACGCCGAACCAACCCCCAACCTCACTCACGGGTTGTAGGGATTTTTATCACCTTATCTTGGTTTCATGAGAAAAACACTTTCAAACGTTGTCATTGACATAAACCATTAATAATGCAGTGAACATGGACATTCTTAAATCATCAAGCTACAGAATAGAACACATATTCAATATGAGAACCCTTACTATTGAGCTACTCTCAGCTTAACTTAGACAGTAACAAGCTGGGAACTTCTAAACATCATAGAAATCTCTAACCTAGCATCCTTTGATTGTAGGTCCTAATGACCGAGAACCTTACTATCACTTACCCACCTGGTATTCCTTAGCAGTTTTTACGTGCTTAAACCACCCGTCAAACTCCTTCAACCAACCTCGGGCGTAGAGTATCCGAGAAATGGCAAGGAACTGATTGCGGGGGAATTTCCAGCTGACAGAGGGCGGGAGCTTGGGAGAGAAAAATCGCCGATATTGGGGATGTCGGCTGACATGGTTTCAAATGAGGTTTGAATCTTTTCTTTTTTCTTAAATACAGGACGCCTCAATCCTCCTTTATAACAATTTGGCACTCAACCTAGTTTATTCACATGTAAATTAATTAAGCTTGGCATAATCCTAAACTTCGAAGATTTAAATATTATGATCGTTAATACAGTTAAGACACGCCCCCTGGCCGTTACCTCGGGTGT
>CM039503.1:47921341-48005632 GCA_022432975.1 Begonia masoniana | reverse complement strand
ATTGTGTAAAAAAAAATACCTCTTTGACTATCTCTCTCCTTTTTCACTCTTCCTGTTTTGGTGAACGAAAAACAAGGAGTACAGAAAAAATGATGTAAAAAAATGAAATTTTTTCACAAGGAATCGGCGACGGTTGTACTTGTTGACAGACAGACGATGGACGGTGACGGGAGAGGGTTGATAAGCTTCTTCAAATGACACTGGTAGCGCTTCACCTCTTCGCAGCAACGAGGAAGGTTCCTTCTTCCTCGGACGGCGGCTAGCTTCTGATCTCCTTCTTTGGCGGTAGATAACGGTAACAACGGTGATTATTCACTAGCGACGGAAGGCGGTGCTTCTCCTCTCTCACGGTCGGCCCTAGGTAGGTTTCTCTTCTTCCCAGTTGTCTTCTTCTCTCTCTGTTCTTCACTAAGTGCTCTGATACCAATCGAAAAAACAAACAAAAACTGGAGAAAACTTAGACTACGTGCAATCAAGGTAGAGGAGCTGCTGGAGAACTGAAAGCTACTGAAGAAGTCATTTTCTTCGTCCTTGTTGCGTGGAGAACACTTGTTTCAGTTTTTATCAAAGGAAGTTGAAAGACCAACCATTGAAGAAGGAGACAAGGAGAAATAATAGGAGAACCACCATGTTCCCCCTCATTAGTGATCCAACCACAGTGGTGCCGGATCCCACAGTTTTTGCATAATATCATTGCAATGGTGGAGTGTTCCCCTAAATCTAATTCCTTTGGCTTTTACTGTAAAATGCTTGGCAATGGAAACATATGTCTGAAGAGGCTGCCACTTCTGACTATTCTTTACCTTCAGTTCAGTTGTATTGATGAGCTCGGTCGGAAGATTCGTGACTAAAATTCCATTATTGACTTCCATGGAAAAAATGACCTTGAAGTTGGCCTCACCACCTACTAACATTATGTCACTCCTTTTAAAGTTTCAAGTTGAAAACAAACCTGAAAGGATTATCAGGTTAAAGTATTATTAGTCATACCAGGAATGGTAAAAATATCTGGATCTCCAACCGAAAAATTATACTTATCTCTTTCTTTGTCAAATATAAGTGACTCTTCTTCATCACTCTTCAAGATTATGATTTCAATGACCTGAATATATGGAACATCATTAATTGGCTCAACGAAAATTGGAACATCTAATGTAATCATCTCGTTCTTATTCCTAATAGAGACTCCGATTGTGTCAGTACCACAGAAGTTCTTCTTTCTAATAAAGGAACATGACAAGAATGAGGAAAATTGAAACAATAAGACTGAAACAATTTTCTAATGACAATCTTGCTCATGGGGAGACATTGTGCATTGTTATAATTGATGCCGAAGTAGCGTTAAACAAGTTTATTCATAATTAAATTAAGTATGAGAACTTTAGACTCTTCAGAATTTGATGAAATTATCAACATACCATGCATAAATCAAGCTCCTTACTTTTTTCTTTGGAATGAGATAAATCTCTTTCCTTATCCATCAATTGATTTTTTTCCCATAATTCAGAGTAATGCCAATAATTTGAGGAAAACATTGTTTAAAGCATTGAGAATAATACCCGTGATATTGAATTGATTGAAGAGCTGTGTTTATCACTTCTAAACAACCTTCTAAATTTAAATCCTTCCGTTCTTCATGCATATTACTAACAGAGAAACTACATCACATCGACCGGTCAAATTGCATCAAAATAGGTGAAAGAAAGATACTCCTTGAATGGGCACTAACATTCATAGAAATTTTCTCCGCCCCATCTGAATATCGTATCTCAAAGTCGGGGAAGCCCTTGCAAAGTGACATATCACCTTAAACATGCATTGTCATTGTCAAGAAAGTACCATGTTTTCTGCCCTGTCCACAAAATGAAATCGACCGTAAAATACTTTGCAATCACAAACTATAGTTGTTTTGTTCTTTTTTTGGGTCTATGAAGCCAAGCCAAACCACAAAGAATATGCTCACATACACGATATACTAGTTTTTTAAAGAACAAACAAAAATTGGAGAAAACTTGGGCTACGTGCAATCGAGGTAGAGGAGCTGCTTGAGAACTGAAAGCTACTGAAGAAGTCGTTTTCTTCGTCCTTGTTGCGTGGAGAGATATTGTTTCTGTTTTTATCAGAGGAAGTTGAGAGACCAACCATTGAAGAGGGGGACAAGGAAAAATAATTGGAGAACCACTATGTTCCCCCTCATGAGTGATCCAACTACCTCATTAGTTATCCAACTACATGGTGTCGGATCCCACAAACTCCCCTCCGACTCATGTGATGGACTCCAATAAGCCTGCTATGTGCCGACAAGTCTCCAGCTTCTCCTTTGGCAAAACCTTCGTCATCATATTTGAAACGTTCTCATTAGTGTGCATTTTTGCTAAGTGCAACTGCTTTGTTTCGAGCAACTCTCAGTATCCAATGATACTTCACATCAATATGTTTGGCCCTCGAATGAAATGATGAATTCTTGGAAAGGTTGATAGCGTTCTGCCTATCGCTGAACACAACATACTTCTCTTGGCGCAAACCTAATTCCTCAAGAAATCTCTTCATCCACAAAGCCTCCTTGCAACCTTCAGTAATCGCAATGTACTCGGCTTCTTTGGTTAATAGGGCAACACAATCTTGCAGTTTCGATTGCCAAGCGACGACTCCCTCTACAAAAGTCATCAAGAATCCTGAAACAGATCTTCTGGAATCAACATAACCGGTCATATCAAAATCGGTATACCCAACTAGCATAGAATCACTGCCACCGAAACACAAACACAACCTGGAAGTACCTCAGAGATATCTGATTATCCACTTCACCGCTTCTCAGTGTTCTTTGGCAGGATTGGAGAGGAAACGACTGCCTACTTCAACTGAATGACCAATATCGAGTCGAGTGCAAACCATGACATACATTAAACTGCCAACTACAGACGCATAAGAAACTCGACTCATGTTTACCTTGTCTTTCTTACTTGTAGGACATTACTCCGAATTGAAATTGAAGTGACCTGCAAGTGGAGAACACACAACTTTTGCAATGAAAAAAATTGTTCATTTTATTAATATTTTATATTTGTTTAATGCAATGAAAAAAAATATTGTTTTATATGTAAATATGCTCATGGAAATATATATATTTTTAAATAAATAAACAAGGAAAATAACCTAAATTAATGGATTCAAGTCACACAACACATGCAATTACTGCCTCAATCCCAATTTTTAATTGTTAATTTAAAAAAAAATAAAAAAACTAATAAATTAATTCGGGAGTGTTTTATTATATTTATTTAATAATTAAAAAGAGAAAAAATCATTATAAAAAAATAAATAGGTCGTACAGTGCACATGTAAGTAGAGTCAGAGCTTTTTCTTAGCCTTATCCTCCCTCCAATAATCCACATCCACTTTTATACCTTACCATTTTGCCCCTTCGTCTGCATTTTATTTCAACTATATTTTAGCTTTATTTATTTAGTAAATATTAAATCTACCATTTACCCTGAGGTTATTTTTGGTACTCACGTAAATTTTCTGATTATTTTATATACAACTTATTATATTCATAATTAAATAAACTATCCTTTTTTGAGAATAAATATTAATCAAATATAATTAATCAAGTTAAAAAATACAGGGAAATTACCGCTTTGGATCTCAAAGTATACGTTTTTTTCAATTCAAACCTTTAAAGTATTAAATTTGATGATCCAAATCCTTAAAGTATTAATAACCTAACAAAATGAACCTTGGCGGATATCTTATGACCGTCCTCTCTCGAATTTTGTCGTAGAACGGACGGACTCTTAAAAATAGAGTTTGTCTGTTCTAGAAAACGGACGCACCTTGGGAGGGTGGTGACCGTCCTCTCTCATATCGTAGAACAGACGGACTCTTAAAAATAGAGTCTGTCCGTTCTAGAGAACGGACACACTCTTAAAAATAGAGTCTGTCCGTTCTAGAGAACGGACGCACATTGGGAGGGTGGTGACCATCCTCTCTTAAAATTAGAACGAGAGAGGACGGTCACCACTGTCCAAAAGCGCGTCCTTTCTTTAAAATCTGGCGAGAGCGGATGGTCATCACTCTTCAAAAGTGCGTCATATCTCCGCACATTATTATTAACTTCATTTTATAAATTAACTTTACAAAAATATCAAATAACATTGGATTTAATTGAAAATTTTATTCACGTGTTCATTATATTATGAAAAATAATAAGAAAATTTTCATGATTTTATAACATTTGTAAGATTTATTATAATTTTTTTACGTATATTTTAAAAAATAATTGACTAAAATTACAATAACTCGTACAAGTATTAGAAAATCATGAAACTTTTCAAATTATTTTCTCATGATGTTATAAACATCTGATAAAAATTATTTTAAATAAATCCAATATTGCTTGCTATTTTTAAATTTTTTTTAATAAATCTAATATCGTTTAGTATCATTTAGTAAAAGATATTGGATTTAATTAAACATTTTACCACATATTCACCACATCATGAGAAGATAATATGAAATTTTTTCTAATATTTGTACAATTTATTGTAATTTTAGTGAATTATTTTATAAAATATACGTAAAATAATTATAATAAATCATACAAAATTTATAAAATCATGAAAATTTTTAAATTATTTTACCATAATAGAATGAACATGTGATAAAATTTTCGATTAAATCTAATATTGTCTGATATTTTTGTAAAATTAATTTATAAATTGAGGTTAATGGTGGTGTGTGGAGATAAGACGTACTCTTGGAGAGTGATGTCATCCACTCTCGCCAGATTTTAAAGAAAGGACGCACTTTTAGACGGTGGTGACCGTCCTATCTCTTTCTAATTTTAAGAGAGGACGGTCACCACCCTCTCAAGGTGCGTCCGTTTTCTAGAACGAACAGATTTTATTTTTAAGCGTCTGTCCGTTCTACTACAAAATTCGAGAGATGACGGTCATAGGACGTCCGCCAAAGTTTATTTTGTTAAGTTATTAATACTTTAAGATTTAGATCATCAAATTTAATACTTTAATGTTTGAATTGAAAAAAACATATATTTGAGGTCCAAAACAGTAATTTCCCAAAAATATATATATAAATGTACATATAAAAGATTCTAAAAGATTCGAAATGAAAATCCTTCGACGACATGTCGTTTTTACTTCGCACTTGGTTTCCTTATATACCCCTTCATCAATTCATGCTCTTTCGCACAGAGAGATGGAGAGCATACAGCACAGAACTGTGAACGTCAATGGCCTGAACATTCATGTGGCGGAGAAGGGAACTGGTCCAGTCGTTCTCCTCATCCACGGTTTTCCCGAGCTCTGGTACTCCTGGCGCCACCAAATTCTAGCACTCGCCTTGCTCGGCTACCGAGCAGTCGCCCCCGATCTCCGTGGTTTCGGCGAAACAGACGCGCCACCGTCTTCCTCTAGCTACACGAGCCTCCATATCGTCGGCGATCTCATCGGACTACTAGACGCCATAGCCGCCGATCAAGAGAAGGTTTTCGTGGTGGGACACGATTTGGGCGCGATGATAGCCTGGAATCTTTGCCTCTATCGGCCGGATAGAGTCAGGGCGCTGGTGAATATGAGCGTGGTCTTTGCTCCAAGAAACCCTAAGAGGAAGCCAATTGAGTCTCTCAGAAGCATGTATGGCGACGATTACTACATGTGCAGGTTTCAGGTGCTCTTCCGATCGATTGCATCATAGTAGAGAGAATAATTTCAAGCAAAAAGAATATTAAATTGCTTTTGACATCTAGAATTAATTACAAACACCATTGTTAAACATAATCCGAAATTGTGATTTAGGAGGCTGGAGAAATAGAGGCCGAGTTTGCCCAGATTGGAACTGCAAGAGTTGTCAGGGAACTCCTAACATACCGCAATCCGGCTCCACTTTTTCTACCAAGAGGTAATCTATTTAAGCGCGAGTCAGAGACTCCCATAGAGTTGCCCTCATGGTTTTCGGAAGAAGACGTAAACTATTATGTCTCTAGCTACGAGAAGAAAGGGTTCACAGGGCCATTTAACTACTACCGGAATCTGGATTTGTAAGTCACCTTCAAACTTGGGAAAAACGCATTTTCCAATATCCATCGGGGCTCAACCTACCCCAGTAATCTGGTATTTGTTGCAGGAGCTGGGAGCTTAGCAGTCCATGGAGTGGTGCGCAGATAAAAGTTCCAGTAAAATTCATAGTGGGAGACCTTGATCTGACATACAGCTCATCGGGCGCGAGGGATTACATACACAAGGGAGGAATGAAGAGAGGTGTGCCGTTTCTGCAGGAGATAGTAGTTGTGGAAGGAGCAGGGCATTTCGTCCATGAAGAAAGGCCTGATGAGATAAGCAAACACATACACGACTTCATCAGCAAGTTCTCGTAGGTGCGTATCATTTGGAAACTTCTCCTTTGTTTTGCTTGGCTGTGTGTGTGTGGATGGATCGTCATTGTTCCTCTGGGAAGGTGCAGGCTTTCCTGTGACTGTGAGTATTGCGTGTTCCCTGGGTTGGGTTATGTACAAATAAAGCCATTCAGGCTAACAATGCTGGTGTGCTATATATCCAATCAAATCGATAACTTGGGATTTGATAATCCACTCAAACATTCAACTATCATTTCTTTTAGAATAATCAAAGCCAATAAGATTACAATAATTACACTAAAATTGTGTTTGCGTCCATGTTGAAAGACGAATTCCTAGAGAGCAGCTGTTGGAAATATTCTATATTTTATGTAGTTTACTGGGTTGGGTTTTTTTATTTTTATTTTTTATTTTTTTATTTTTTTTATTTTTACTTTTATAGAAGGATAGATATGGGAAATTAATATATATATATATATATATATATATATATATATATTGATAAATGAGATTATTGTGGGAAAATAATAAAATCTACACCTTTGATAAATGAGATTTACTTAGTAGTGTTTTACTATGTGGGGAAGAGTTTAGAAATTGTAATCATTCATTAACACGCGTGACCGAAGAGATTTCACTTGAATCGATTTGGAAAATTCAATTATTTTTGAAGCTGTGTTAAAATTAATGATTAAAATTAAAGATATTCTATAAATATTGATTAAAATTAATGATTTGTTTATAGTCTCAGTTAAAGTTTAGGTATAGTCCTATTATTTTCCACTTAAATGAATTTAGTAACCATTACACATATTTATTTTTATTATTTTATTTAAAATATTTTAATAAATAATTAGTCAATAAATAAAAAATTAAAATTATCATTATTTTTAATTTTATTTTCAAGCAAATACCAATAATGCATCGTCTCCTTTCCCTTCCTTCAATTTATTAGGTGGGTCCTCATCATTAATCAACGACGACGACCTCACGTCCTTTTAATCTACGATTTCGCATTATTGAGTTAGTCTTCATCTTCAAGGGGACAACAACCAATGGCTTAGGTGGGTCCTCTCCATTAATCAACGACGACAACACCACTGTCCTTTCAATTTCACTTTAAATAAGTATTGTCAAAAAGTCACTCTGCAATTTCCTATTTCCTAATGAGAGAGAGAGAGAGAGAGAGAGAGAGGGGTCTTCACTTTACTAATCTGTCCGACTCCCAGATCACAGCTCATAAGCAACGTAAAAATTATATATTTTTAATAATTTATTTTATCATAAATTTTAGAATAAAGAAATAATCTTACTATTGTCTGAATCTGAAATAAAATACTTTGCAACTGCATGAGATTGTGCATTTTGCATCATTTATACTAGCAATAACATCATTACACAGCCTCCTCTAGCCCATCATCAGTGGTGAGTCGTCTACAGTTAGCAGCAGTAAGCTGATTATTATCTCCAGTCAAGAGGTGGAAGCACCTTGCCGCCTTACCACACAATGCGTTCTTACGTTGTCGCCTACACCTGTACGATATCTCGTACTCAACTTCCTCCTCGACATGCATGCAACTTTACATCGAGAGAAAGAGAGATTACCTATGGCGAAAGTCGGAGAATTGTCTAGCAAGCATGAAGGAAGAAGAGCCACCAACACAACCAATAAGGGAAGATGGCTTCTGAGCCAATTCTGTGGATGAACTTTCCTACAGCTCAACAAAAAACATGGGTATAAAGATTTTACACATCCAAAAACTTAGGACGAATGAAATGCCAGAACTGAACAGGTACGTACATTCTTTTTCAGGGAATTCGGCAGTTCGCTACCCTTTGATTTTTCTTTCGTTCTTTCGTGAACGAGAAGGATTGCACATTTGCATGTGAAAAATATAAGCAGTATGGCAAGAGTGAAAATCACTACGAATTCAATTGCTATTGCTGACCCCAATGCTGTAATTCAAAAACTATACGTCTTTACCTCGTCAAAACGCAAGTTAAATTCCAAACGACTGATTACTAGACCAAAAACCAACGACTATCATCGATAAATTTTCTTTGCAGATTTGCAATGAAGAAACTCACATGGAAAGGGAGAAAGCACTAAACTTTTGAAAAATTAGGCGAGACTATAATGGAGTGAATTTCACAGAAGATATCATGAACTTTTACTTACAACGGGCCAAGACTGCTGTCATTGGCTTCCTTCTTATAAGTTGGATAGTAGCTTCGGCGAATAGAGGCACCGACATTTTGTCAGTACAATCTGGATAACATCCGTAGTTTCCCATATCATTCACTGTCATTGTCAATAAAGTACCATGTTTTCTGCCCTGTCCACAAAATGCAATCGATCGTGAAATACTTTGCAACCACAAACCATAGTTGTTTTGTTCTTTTTTTTGGTCTATGAAGCCAAGCCAAACCACAAAGAATATGCTCACATACACGATATACTAGTTTTTGCATAACATCATTGCAATGGTGGAGTGTTCCCCTGAATCTAATTCCTTTGGCTTTTACTGTAAAATGCTTGGCAATGGAAACATATGTCTGAAGAGGCTGCCACTGCTGACTATTCTTTAGCTTCAGTTCAGTTGTATTGATGAGCTCGGCCGGAAGATTCGTGACTAAATTTCCATCATTGACTTCCATGGAAAAAATGACCATGAAGTTGGCTTCACCACCTGCTAACATTATGTCACTCCTTTTAAAGTTTCAAGTTGAAAACAAACCTGAAACGATTATCAGGTTAAAGTATTATTAGTCATACCAGGAAAGGTAAAAATATCTGGATCTCCGACGGAAAAATTATACTTGTCTCTTTCTTTGTCAAATATAAGTGACTCTTCATCATCACTCTTCAAGATTATGATTTCAGGGGCCTGAATATATGGAACATCATTAATTGGCTCAACGAAAATTGGAACATCCAATGTATTCATCCCGTTCTTATTCCTAGTTGAGACTCTGATTGTGTCAGTACCACAGAAGTTCTCCTTTCTGATAAAGGAACATGATAAGAATGAGAAAAATTAAAACAATAAGGCTGAAATAATCTTCTAATGGCAATTTGCTCACGGGGAGACACTGTACATTGTTATAATTGATGCCAAATAGCGTTAACAAGTTTCTTCATAATTAAATTGAAGATGAGAACTTTAGGCTCTTCAGAATTTGATGAAATTATCAACCTACCATGCATAGATCAAGCTCTTTACTTTTCTCTTTGGAATGAGATAAATCTTTTGCTTTTCCATCAATTGATTTTTTTCCCATAATTCAGAGTAATGCCAATAATTTGAGGAACACATTGTTTAAAGCAGTGAGAACAATACCCGAGATACTGAATTGATTGAAGAGCAGTGTTTATCCCTTCCAAACAACCTTCGAAATTTAAATCCTTCCATTCTTCATCCATATTACTAACAGAGAAACTACACCACATCGACCGGTCAAATTGCATCAAAATAGGTGAAAGAAAGATACTCCCTGAATGGGCACTAACATTCACAGAAATTTTCTCCGCCCCATCTGAATATCGTATCTCAAAGCCGGGGAAGCCCCTGCAAAGTGACATATCACCTTAAACATAAAAAAAGCAAATTAAAACTAGAGTCTCGCAAATTCAAGGAATAAACAGAACATTACCCAATTCTTGGACTTATGATATCTTCAGTTGCTTGTAGTTCAGTTGGAAAAGAAGCAATTTGGGGTGGTATACTGAGAACAGAAATGCTCACAGAAGCAGAAGCGAGATTTCCATTTATGTCAGATATCACATACGTGAAGAAATCAATCCCATAATAATCCTTATATGGAGTATATCTAACAAGCCTTTCATACTGTATGAGAGAACCATGATTTGGCTGACCAAATATTGCAAGAAATATAGCAATCTCGTAAGTAAATCTTTCAAAAGATATGAAATGGTAAAACAAAGAAAATAACAGTCATTAGGGATTAAGAATCATATAAAACTATTTATTCCATATTCTAATAATATTTTTTCAAACTAAGACTTCAAATTCATTGAACAAATAACAATCAATCACCTTCCCGGCATACTAAAATAACAAAATTGATGCATCAAGTTTCACTTGGTTGCTGTAGCTGTACAAATTTACTTACGTTTGTAAGTGAAACAATAATAGCACTGTCACCAGCGAAGTAGTCATTTGCTAGAATGTCAAAAGCAATTGACTCGTCCTCCCACACAGAAACAGTATCATTGAATGCATTGGGAAAATATTCAGCTGAAAGTTGGAAATTAATCAGTCATCAATCAATGACAATTGCAGAAGACACTACAAGTAAAAGCTTTCTTATTTACCACCATAAACATTGACTCTGAAGGGGCAGGGTGATAAATGTTTTCCATCAAAGGAAGCACAAATCTCATATGTTCCGACGTTCTTGGCCGTATAATAACCAGTGTATGACCCATTATTGTTATCCACAAAATTCAGGTTTATAAAACCAGATCTGTTGAAAGAAACAACATCGAGTTTCAGTTTTGATTGTTGAGAGAGAACTGGGTTCCAAAATGAATCCATAAGCTGCACTACAATTTCATTCTCAGTCAGCTTAGGAACCTTGGAAGAAAATTTCACAACTCCCGAGAGTGATATGTTAACTCCACCTGGAGCATAATTAAAATTGTAATCTAAATAGGTAGAAAACAAAAGAAAAGAAACTCTAGGTAGATTTTGCACTCTAAACCAGGTTTTGAACTCAGATAGACAATTTATGATACGTAAAACTTTGCTAAATTTCTTTTGTGAAATCAACTTGTTCTGCACAAGAAAAGTCAGCATCAAACAAAATATTTGAGAGAGAGAGAGCAGGAGAGGAGCAGCAAAAAGCACAAGTACCGTGGCAAAATATTAGAATTACCTGATGCTACTTCCTTTTTAATTGAATGACCGCCATTCAAAAGAATATTTCCACAAAACACAAAAATACTATAAACCCCACTCTTGTCAGGTGTATAACTCACATCAAAAGCATTGGCCAGAATTTTTGAGTCTGATGCAGACTGGATCAAAAACATTGCACCATTAGTTACTAAAGTATATCTCATCAAAAAATATTCATATCAGCTCGCTTCTTACCACATTACTTGGTTCACCAGACAGTGCATGGGATTTTTTTTCCCAACCACCTACTCTACGTCTAAATGCTTCAATAGGTCCACTTCCTGACAAAAGAACAGTTTCCTATTAGTAAAAACAGTCATCAAAACACCTAAGCGAGAACAATTTCAAAAGCATGAGTGTACCATTGATTGGATGTATGCTGGGTAACAAAGCATAAACATCGATCTCCCTTACAATCTGTATTCGAAGCCATTGTAGTTCAATTGGGGTGGGATATTGATAAACATCATTCAAATAAACATAGAACTCTGATAACTCCCCAGCAACTGAGTTATTGATGCCAGTTCCATTAACAACACTTTGTAATCCATCACAATAACCTAACCAAATGAATTCACAGGGTTGGCAACAACTAAACTTAGCTGAGAGTTGGAAGATGGCTTTCAAACATATATATCCCCAAATCATAAAAAAACATTAAACTGTGATGTTTGATTTAGTAAGCTTGACAAAGAGTCACGCGAGTAAACATAATTCAATGCTCTAATGGGAGGGAAAAGATGTAAGGGGGATTGCGACTAGAGCAGATAGAAGTACAAAGTATCACATATATCTGCTCAAACTTAATGAAATATTAGAAAAAATGCAAACAAAAGAACATGGCACCATATGGAATCACGACTACTTCTCAAACTAAATTTACATACCTATGTAGACTGTATAAGCATAAGGCATGTTGGATATAATTATATTGTGCTCAACATCTGATATTGTTAGTAAGAAATTTCCTGCTTCCAAATTGGTGAAAGAAAACAGCTGAATTCCACTCTCAACTTCTCGAAAATGTAAATCAGATACAGGTATTGATAAATTTTTTTCTCTGTTGACAATTTCAGCATCGAATGCATAGAGTCCAGGAACAAAGTTGCCAAATTTATCTCGTTGGAGTACAAATATTTCCATCTTAGAGAATAACTGCCATGCATACGGTTCAAAGTCCCAGTGAACCACACAATTGGAGACCTCTAATGGTCCTGGAAGAAAAAAAAAATTAATGAAGCAAGACAATCCTCGAGAAGAAAAAAAAAGTGTACAATAACAAGTTATTATGAAGTTCAACTTGTGATAGTGAAAGCACCACCTGGATTCACCTCGAACGATAAAGGAGCCTCTCTCAAGGTTTGGTTTCCACATTCTACATGCAACAAGAAATTTCCAGCCAGAACGACAACAAATTCAATATTAATATAACCAAACTCATTCCATCCCATGTTAGTTGTGTTAGAAAGACTTGCAATGGAGTTATTTGCAAGATAAGTAAACAGAGTAAAATTAAATGCATTGGGTTCATCGACAGAAGAGATATTATTCCCAAATGCATCTTTCGGAAGGATTGAAATCGAAGCTTTTGTTCCTGCGTCAAACTCATTCACCAGATTTGTCCATGAAGCTATACTGGCGGATGGGTAAATTTTCCCTATATCCAATAAGTTAATGATTACATAAAAGAATTTAGTTGATACTCTTTCTTTTAAAGCATCAATACAAAATTCAAAATGTGACCTGGTACGACAAGAAAATGGAGCGAAGAATCAAAGACTTGAAGATGATCTTCGTTAATCATCACATTAAACAAACCAACCGAAATTGTAGTGAAGGAAATACTCCAATTATTTGGATCACCCCCAAAATCTGAAAGAACCCCAGAAATGAATGAGCTATTCCCCGTTTTTCCATTGACAGTTAGAGTAAGGATCAGCTTATCTCTATCTATCTTGTCAAAATTTTCCAGAACTTTGATCCTTACAGTCGCTATTTGGCCGGCTTGGAACTTATCTTTGTCATTGAACCAACTGAAAGCGAATTTTGGCTTCGCTTCTTCCCCGCAAGCAGAAATGAAACAAAAAACAGTGAAAACCAAATCAAAGAACGGGAGCAAGAGAAAACGAAAGAGAAAAACTACCTGAACTAAAAAATTCAGAAGCAGAAGTATTGAAGGAAGAGAAAGCCCACACTGAAACGAACAAGCACATTCGTACTGTCATGGCGACCAATCGGAGAAGAAAAACCAAAGCAATCCGCACAAAAGATGAATAAGATAATTAAAAGCAAAGAACTCATCGAAGTGATCGTAGTGCGTCGTATCACTAACCACAAGAGCGGTTGGCAACCGTCGAAGGCGGTTCCAAGAAATTCAAACACGACGGTTGTAGTAGTGGAGTGGAGACGTTCAGGAAGGGGCGCCATCCCACATCGGAAGCGAGGAAAACGCAAAGTAGTTGAAAGCAGAATATAACTAAAGGAAACAAGCTTGGGCCTCTCATCTTTGCGCTTGGGGCAATGACGCAGCTAGTGAGGTTCTAACCGAGGCGCGTCTATTGCTGGTTGAAAACTATTTCCAAACCCCCTCATTGGCCTGGGTTCAACGCCTGGGCCATTGAGAATTTCTGGAAGGGCTCCCTTCGGGGTAAAGCCCTACAATTTAGTTTTAAATCTTATTTCATTTTTCGTTATCGATACCCACCATAGCACGTGTAAAGCAAATAGTAAGTATTGGAAATACGCCACTTTTATTTCATTCTTAATTCACATTTAAAGACGTGGGAGCCCACAATTAAAGAGGCAATTTTTCAAATTAAAAGCGAAGGATGAATAGTTTCATCTCATGTGCAAGAGAAGCAGGTCTGGATTCTCAATATATCGCTTCCACTCGTTGCAAAATCTCGCAACCGTCGCTCCGTCCAGAACTCTGTGATCTGCTCCTATGTTAACCTGAACAAACTCGAGTATGTGAGAGGGGATCAACCAACGACGATGATCCAGTATAGCATTTAAGATCTAAAAGAATAAGATGGAGCTGAAACAATTTGATATAGGGATGAGAAATATTGCGAAAATTTGACAAATTAAGACTGCCATGCTCTACCGACATGCCAAGAAGCTAAACGGAAAAGCCCATTGCCAGCCATGCCAAAGCTTTTATAAAGCTCCACGGGTGATTATGGAGCAGCAAGACGTGTGACTCTTACTATGGTCGAAATCGCATAATTATGAAAACAGCGTATAATTTCTTTGGGATTGGAAAAAAAAAACACTAGAGAGAGTGCTCACCGTCATGATTGACGCAGGATATAGACTTCCATCTTCTAAAAACCGTGGAACCTTTTGGATTCGACCAATTGCAATGATGGAGACTTGAGGAACGTTGAGCAGAGGAGAACCGAACTTTCCACCTATCGATCCAATATTACTTATTGTTATTGTTCCACCGGATATATCCTCAGGATTAAGCTTGTTATCCATTGCCAATTGTTGTAAGCGGGAAAGTTCCTTGGTTATCTGAATACATGGAAGTAACATTTCAAACACATACAGATGCATTATTGATTTCATTTGTTCTATCTCAAAATTTTAAATGTGTAAGTGAAAAATAATTTATATATTTTTTAATATTTCTTCTAACATATAAGTCAATTTCTTTTAATTAATCTTTATATGTGATATTTTTAAAATAAGATTAACTTTTTACTACATCGAGATACGAACTTTATATCTATTTTTTGATGACATGATAAATTATCAACAATCTCAAGACTATGACCACACTTCAGGATTGCATAGAGCAAAAATATTCTATGAAAAGAGTATAAGAAATAAGTACTGACCTCCAAGATGGAGAGATACTGAACATTCTTTATATTTGGAACAACCAGACCATGAGGTGTAGCCATGGCAATTCCAACATTTTGAGAACCTATATTGATTCAAAAAACATTGGGTTTGGAATCTTGATAAAAAATTGTAAGATAATGAAAATTAAATAAGTATAACAAGATTAAGGCAAATTAAATGAACACACCCTTAAGTAGGACCTCAGTCAACTCTTCATTGAAGTAACTGTTCATTAAGGGATATTTGTTCAGTGCCATTGAAAGTGACTTTATCAACAATGGAAGAAAAGTGTGCTTGACGTCTGGTTCCGCATTATTATTTTGAAAAGACCCTTTAAGCTCCACCAGGGCATCACAATTAATCTCCTCCACGTAATGGAAATGCGGAACTTGTGCAGCTTTGGTCATAGATTTAACCATGCTCCGAAGGAATCCCCTGAAAGATTGACAGATTTTTTACATATAATCTCAAAAAAGTAGATCCATTAGACAAATAATGAAGTAACAATCAGTTCTACAGTATTCAGCAATTAAAAAAAAATAAGATTATCTTGTAAACTCATGTCCAAAATATCATTTAAACCAAGGATAAACAGGCTAACTGCAAATAATATATGAGTAATTTATTCAACTATTAATATTAGTATTTCTTAAACTGAATTTCCTCCAATCCGCAAACTTGACAAATTTTCATCGCACCAATTAATTGATGAACAAATGCTGGAAACAAAAATTTAATGAAGATATAATGTGATTTACTACAACATAATATTTTCAGTTTTTACGCAAGTAGTCTTACTAATAAACTAAGTCGAAAAGCCCGAGAAAGCCCCTTTAACCATGTACCTCAAGGGAATGGTTTTGTCACTGCAATTCCATCTGATTTCACTGGATGCATGGGAATAAGTCTCTGGTTCTTCCAGATCTTCCTCACTAGAACTAGCTTCTGAAGATAGGGATTTATCTTCAATTATTCCATTCTGAACTGCATATTTAATAACATCTTCTTTCAGCACCCTTCCTTCTTTACCAGTTCCGAGAACAACATTTATATCTATACCGTACTCCTTTGCAAGCTTCCGAACTGGTGGCGTTGATAGAACTCTACAATCCGAGCTACATTCATTCGGCATGCTTTCCACTTGGTCAATGCTATCCAATCCCATATTAGGCTTCCCAGGAACGTCAGATTTCTCAACAAATACTCTCAAAAGAGTTTCTCCAACCTGAGTTAATGTTAATAGCATATTAAACTTTTTTTGGTCAGTTAAATGGGAATATTAATAAAAGACTACAAAAATGAGTAAGCTATCAAAAAATTGTTCAACATCCAATGAAATTGTAGAATATTGAATTTTAATTTGATACATATAGAATGCTTAGGATGTTACACCCCTTGGACTAAAAAGTGCCTCTCATCTATCGGGTGACATTGGCAATATCTAGGAAGCTAAGAGAAGCCAAATCAAATTTCATAAAAAATACATAAATGAATCAATCTTAGCTTTGGTTGTGTATCGTAAACAATTTTATAAGATCAGCATTTACTAATTTCAAATTCACAAAATGGATCATTAAATGGCAATGACTGAATACTCAATTTTATTTTATGTTTCATTTCCCTGGTGACCACCTACATCTGTCCTGGCAACTAAAGACGATCATGAAGAACAATCACTAAACATATTAATAAAATTCTGAACAGAAAACTGATGCAAACAATGAGAGATTTGGGAAGACATACGGTAGAAGGAAGAGTCATCCGATGGAAGGGTAAACCTGGTAGTTTTTGTTTGTGCTGTGGTGTTTTGCTAAGTGGTAGGAGATCACAGAGCAAGATAGTACTATGTTGGTTTTGTGGGGACCAGAGTAGGGATGTATAATATCTGTACTTTTCGATGATACTTGAAAAAACTCTTGTGTTGTTGCCGAGTCTGTGGATGTTCCAGACTAGTGGATGTTATTTTGCGGTATTTTATTTCTGAAATCCTTCTACTCTTCTCTCTTTTGTGTTTGAATCCCATCAAAAACATAACTACTCATTTATTTTGGCATTGAGATTCTCACCTTCACAATATCACCAGGAACATAGAGAATATGAGTAACTCTTCCTTTGTACCGACTCGTGATTTCAATTGTTGCTTTGTCACTCTGAACTTCACAGAGGGGTTGAAATTCTTCAACTTGGTCCCCCTAGCTTGATAAAATAGAAAAAAAAAAATTGTATCTTTTGACTAATTCATCAATAGAAAGGAAATGAGAGTACATAAAATCAAATAAACGAATCCATTTATGGCGATGAAATTTTCTAAAATGATATAATGATGAAATGAAGCTAGTAGAGAAAACTCAATCAAACTAGTGAAAAATATGAAAGCCGCCCTCCTAAAGTGAAAAGCACTTTAATCAATCATAAGAAAAAAACAGTGATTGTTTCACCTCTTCCACAAACCACTTAAGAAGTTCACATTCTGCAATGCCTTCCCCAGTTTGCGCCAATGGCACATCCACTTCTCCACCAGTAGGAAGATCAGAAGTCTGAGTAGAAAAGCAATAGCTCTTTCCAAAATATGGTATATCCTATAAGAAGATACAACGAAGACATCTGAATATAAATATTTAGGACCTTTCATATACACATCAAGATTTATCCTTCCTTTCACCATTCATAGTCTAAGAAATAGAATTCCAATAAAATACTCCTGGTTATGGGAATGTCGGGGTAGTTAGAGCTAATGAAAAACTTAGGGGAACAAAAAAATATTAGCATGAAGAATGAGTAAATTATAAATCTAATATCATTTTTGAGGAGATCAAAATAAGCATCTAAACTTTTTATTTTAATGATATTAGGTTTATAATTTACTCATTCTTCATAAACTCAATCATGTAATGATATTACTTCAAATTTCCTCCATGAATGAAAAGTTTAGTTCTGCAAATAACAGTACGAGTAAGAGAAAACCCAATTTTCTGAGTGAAACTTAGAAATTCAGTAAAAAAAATTTAACTTCATCCAATGGTCAAGGAACATAGATAAGTAAGAAAATGAAAACCACAAAAAAAAAAAGTCATGATCTTAGATAGTAAAAAGCTTGGTTTTGTTGGCAAACCCCCAAAAAAAAAAAATCAATCATCACTTTCATGATCACAATAAACAAACAAGGGCACTGTTTACAACCCAAAGTAAAACTACTCCTTCAGTAGAAAATAACGAGGATAATTTACAAATTGAACATTATGAGCTTAATTGTACAGAGGTAACTCACTTTGAAAGTATTATTACTCGCCTTCTCAAACGACATTCTGGTGTATCCAGAGGAAGCAAACTGATTAGAGATCCCCCTAAACGAAGTCTGCGTTTGCTCCGACAGCACCAATGATGAAAAATCTAAAGTATTCTGAGACATGCACAACCACACCCATCGCCGGCCGGAGCTCCAAGCCTTCTTCTGCAAAATCCTCACACCAATCATGCTATCTCGTACCGTCGAAATAAGAAGGCGACTGTCAAATGACAACACTAGCCTACTTAAAAACCATTCTCCCTTTATTTGGGAAAGTAATACGCAACAAAGCTGTTTCCGCCATTGCCACACCAATACTATATACTATGTACCTAATCACTAGCCGTTCCAATCCAAACTTGATCGAGTTTGGAGGTTGGATCCTTACGTGGGGAAACTCTCATGCCGACTCAGCAGATAAACATGGCGTGGTCAATGGTGGCGCAGAGGTGTAAAGAAAGATATGCGTCATGGATCTCATCGAAATGTAGAAAGAGGCTGAAATCTTAATTTGGGCTGGGCCTCACTTAAAGCTTCTTCCAATATGGGCCACCATTAACTTTAGGCCCAACAATAAATCAACCGCCTCCAATCAAATCCAAATAATCCAACGGTACTCTCTTTCCCTCTACCGATAATGTTATTAATTTTACTTATTATATATTATAATTAATTTTATATTAAATAAATGATATGTCAAGATGTAAAATCAAAATAAAAAATTAGAATATTGACGTCATGTGTGATGTCATTATTATTATTTAATAAATTATTAGAGTAAACACAGCACTTCTCTCATAATTGACTATTTTTCCCAAATGGGTGTTCCTTATTACTTGCTATTTCCCACGTGACAGAAGTACTTTGTGAGGGGGCTTTTTATCCAACTCACCTTTATACATATTCTCCCTCGTGCTAAATAGCAATAGGGAGAGTCTGGAAACTTGTACATCGACAAATATATTTGTCACGTTTATTAAATTG
Organism: Begonia masoniana; assembly: GCA_022432975.1. Classification (NCBI taxonomy): domain Eukaryota; kingdom Viridiplantae; phylum Streptophyta; class Magnoliopsida; order Cucurbitales; family Begoniaceae; genus Begonia; species Begonia masoniana. The sequence continues at coordinate 47,986,212 of CM039503.1, read as the reverse complement.
AGAATTTCAATGGCTACTAGTCATTGACATGCTGTTGCACATGCCATGAAAGCTTTCCCATGTTCACGGTCAGCTTGACTTCGCATGCATGCATGTATGGTTATGGCATGTATCTTGTACTATCCACTATGTTTCATGTTTGAACTCTTTGCACGTGAATTTATCAAAGTTTGCTTAATTTTAAAGCTAAATTTGTGTTATTTTTAAAGTAAATATAGTCATGTTCATTGGATTCATAGCCAATTGGGTAATTATAAAGTTTGATGGACATATTTCGAAGCAAAGCAAGGGTGTTGATTAATGATAATTATGGTGATCAAAGGTTGGTTAGAGTTATACCCCATCTTGGACACATCCAATCAAGTTAGAAGAACCAACTTCCTCTGAAACAAAAGCTGTGTGTGTTTTTTTAGCTGCTACCCTTGATAATATCACTGTCGTAAAGGTGTGCTTAATCTTGAAATATTAACTGATGTACATTTAAGTTTTTTTTGTAGAATTTGGTATTTTCTATGGTCATCGATGGCTTTACGACAATTGTTAGAAAAATATGCGAAAAATAAAACACCGAGACTTAAGTAGAAGAACCTTAACTGGGAAAAATCACGAATAGAAGAAAAATTTTAGTATCAAAATTAAGATATAATGAATTTTGCAATTAAAACTTATAATTATAATATTAAACTTGAATCCTAAATTGATATTCACATTCCATTTAAATAGAATTTAAGTTAAAGCGAACACTAACTGTTGTCAATAGCAAGACAATGGTTGATGGAAGTTCCGACAACACTTATTACCCGCAACTTATTATCTTCCCATGAGTTTGCATTATCTCTCGAAACTCCGGCTCCCCCGTTGCATAATGCCTTTATGATTCCACTTAGAACATCACCTTCTATCATATTTCAAGACCCACGTACAGAACACACGTTACAAGTCAAATCCCAGAAAATATTTCTTACAGTTTGCATGGTTTCTAATGTTACTGTCATACAGAAGCTCCATAACAAACGATCAAATGGCAGAAACTTGAACAATGTATAGTAATCGGCAACCTTCCTACATGAATATTTAGGGTTCATCTACAACTGTTGCTGTTTTTCCAGGAAGAACAAATGAGATTGGTTTCGTCTGATGTTCATCTATCTTTGTGAAAGTGCAATAAGTAATGCTCTGCTTCGTCGAGCTCTGATTGATCTGATACTCGAATATTGTTTGTTTTTGGAGAGGAAGAAAAAAAATGGACACCAAACAATGATCTTCACAAATGAAGTTTTTATTTTTCTTCTGTCTAATTCTCATTCAAACATATTGCACTATTTATAAAGGCATACTTGACTCTTTACATTCATAACATAAATATAATTAAATACTATAAAACATCACATTTATTCCTAGCATTTATTCTTGACTCTTCAATACTAGTCATAACTTCTCCTAAGAAACTCTCAAATGACTTTAAGGGCTTTAAATCCATAGGTTACACATTAGAAATGAATGTCATTAGGACCCTTCAATTTTCGTTTAAAAAAAAACTGCTTCTTTTGAGTTTAATTCTCAATAAATTCCTCCCTTAAACTCAAACCTTTTCGATCTTTCATTCTGATCATCTCCTTCAAGTTTTCAAATAGAACTCTTGGAAGCGGCTTTGTAAACATGTCTGCAACTTGATCACGACTCGCAACGTGACTCATTTGCACTTCTTCTTTTTTTACATGTTCCCTAATAAAATGGAAACGAACATCTATATGCTTACTCCTTTCATGGTGAACTGGATTTTTTTGCCAACTCAATTGCTGATTTGTTGTCAACTCGTATTTCAGTTGCCTCATGTTGCTGGAGATTCAATTCATGTAGCAAATTTCTTAACCAAATTGCGTGCCGAACACACCAAGATGCTGCCACATATTCCGCCTCGCATGTTGACAAAGTCACGATTGGTTGTTTCTTCGAGAGCCATGTGAATGTTGTGTTCCCCATATAAAATACAAATCCCGCTATACTTTTTCGATCATCTACATCTCCACACCAATCACTGTCGGAGTAACCAATCAACTTGTATTCGTCCGTCTTTGTATAGAGTAATCCAAGTGACTCTGTTCCTCGAATGTATCGAAGAATTCTCTTGACAGCTTTTATGTGCGAGTGTTTTGGATCCTCCATGAATCGGCTCACTATGCCGACACTATATGCAATATCCGGCCTTGTGCATGTGAGATATCGTAGACTCCCAACCAAACTACGGTAGTCACTTGCGTTTACTCGATCTCCTCCCTCAAACCTAGAGAGTTTTGTACCGAGCTCCATCGGTGTTGCTACCGGCTTGCAATTTTCCATCTTGCTCTTCTTCAAAATATCCTTCGCATATGCTTCTTGTGACAAAAAAGTTCCAGATTTTTCTTGTCTAATCTCAAGACCAAGAAAATACTTCATCAATCCCAAGTCCGTCATTTCGAACTCTCGCATCATGGTTTCTTTGAAATCTTCTATCATTTTCTCGTTTTTCCCCATGAAGATAAGATCATCAACGTAAAGAGCAACAAACAACAAGTTCTCTTCTTCTTTCTTCACATACAACGCATGTTCATAGGGACATTGTATGAATCCGTTCTTCTTGAAGTGGGTGTCAATTCGGGTGTTCCATGCTCGAGGTGCTTGCTTTAGTCCATATAATGCCTTCTTTAATTTCAAGACTTTGCTCTCCTTTCCGACTTTCATGAATCCAGGAGGTTGTTCAATATAGACTTCTTCTTCAAGTACTCCATTTAGAAATGCAGACTTCACGTCCATTTGATAGAGTGGCCACTCAAATTGCGCCGCTTGAGATATAAGAAGTCGAATCGTCTCCAATCTTGCAACTGGAGCAAAAATTTCATCATAGTCGATCCCCTCCTTTTGTATATAGCCTTTCGCAACTAGGCGTGCTTTGTGTCTTTCAATCTCTCCTTTGGCATTCATCTTTTTCTTATACACCCATTTTACTCCTATGGGTTGACATCCTTCCGGCAACTCCACCAAGTCCCATGTTTCATTTTTTTCGATTACCTTTATTTCTTCATCCATCGCGGCTTTCCACCTCTTATCATTCATGGCCTCTTCAAAAGAAATATTCTCCGTGTCTGCTAATAAACAAACCAAATGCACTTCACTTGTCGAGTCGTATAAATCTTGTAGACTCCGCATTCTTGGTTGTCTCGGCTGTTCTTCGTCATCGGATGCTTGAGAGATTGACGGTGTGATTATTGGTGCAGCGATTGATGGTCCTCCTTTTTCTTTATCTTGTGTTACCTCTTTTTGGTTGTTCTTCCAATCCCATGTCATTTCTTCATTCACATATACATCTCGGCTAACCACAACCTTTTTGTCAGTTGGGTTAAACAGCTTGAAAGCCTTCGCCTTCTCGTCATACTCGATGAACACATACCTCTTGCTTTTATCATCAAGTTTGGTTCTTCTTTGGTCCGGTATATGTGCGTAAGCTACACTACCAAACACCTTAAAATGTGATACAGTTGGTTTATGGCCGCTCCAAGCTTCTTGCGGTGTTTGATTCGCCAATATCGTATGTGGGCATCGATTTTGAACATATACAGCACATTGCACCGCTTCAGCCCAAAACTCTTTCGGCACGTTTTTGCTCTTCAACATCGATCGAACCATATCAAGAATTGTTCGATTTTTTCTTTCGGCCACACCATTTTGTTGAGGAGAGTAAGGTGTGGTCAAGAATCTTTTGATTCCTTGTTCCTCGCAATAGCTTGTGAAGGCGGTTGACATGTACTCTCCGCCTCTATCAGACCGTAAAGCTTTGATGTAAAGACCGGTCGTCTTCTCCACTAGCACCTTAAATTTCTTGAATATTTCAAATGCTTCCGATTTTTCCTTCAAAAATAAACCCAAGTCTTTCTTGTGTAATCATCAATGAAAGTAATGAAATACCTCTTCTCACTAAGAGATTTCGGTGTGATTGGGCCGCATATGTCGGTGTGTACCAACTCGAGAGATCTTCTTGCACGATATTCTGCCTTCTTTTGAAATGTACTCCTTGCTTGTTTGCCGAGTACGCATCCCTCGCAAAATTTCTTGGTGTAGTCCATGTCAAGTAGCCCATGGACCATTTCCTTCTTTGCTAACTCTTTTAGACCCCCGTAATGTAAGTGTCCAAACCGTAAATGCCATAACCATGCTTTGTCCTCCATATTTACTTGTAAACATCTTTCTTGCACGTTTTTCAAATTGAGTTTGAACATTCGATTCTTTGCCATCTCCACGTGTGCGAGCAAGCGACCATCTTTGTCCTTCAAGTGCAACATCCGATCTTTCATGAAGACCGAACATCCCTTCTCCAATAATTGACCCATGCTGAGAATGTTACTTTTCAAGTCGGGCACATAGTAAACATCTTCCATTGTTTCTTCCTTTCCATCTTTTTTGGAAAAACATATTTTTCATTGCCTTTGACTTGGACTTTCGAAGCATCTCCAAAAGACACATGTCCATCTTTTATCTCTTGCATATCAACAAACAGATGTTTGTGTCCACACATATGATTGCTAGCACCAGTGTCGAGATACCATACCGTGTCGCTATCTGAAGTGGAACCTTTTTGGGTCATCATGAGAACGCCGTCATCTTTTGTCTCATCTTCCGTGACTAGATTCGCGTTTTCTTCCACCTTCTTCTCAGAGTAGCACTCCTTTGCGTAGTGTCCATACTTACCGCAGTTGTAACACTCAATATTTGAACGATATGCCCTACCACCTCTTCCACGACCGCGTCCTCGTCCACGCCAATTTTGTTGGCTGATCTCGCCCTTCTCTTCATGATTATTTCCGCGACCAAAACCATGACCACCACGGCCTCGTCCTCTTCCTCGGTTGTGTTGCGCGTACATTGCTTTATCCTCCTTGAGAGTCGCCTTCGTTTGTAAGGCCTCCTCTAAGACTTCTTGTGTCTTCTTCTTCTTCCTTTGTTCATGTGCTTCAAGAGAGCCCGCGAGTTCATCGATAGTCATCTCTTCCAAATTCTTTGACTCCTCGATTGCGCATACAACATTCTCAAAATTCTCAGTCAATGACCGAAGAATTTTCTCCACGACCCTTGCATCCGTGAGGGTTTCTCCATTGCGTTTGAGTTGATTCACCACCGTTTGCACACGTGTGATATAGGTTGATATGTTTTCCGACTCCTTCATCTTCATGGCTTCCAATTCGCCTCGAAGTGTTTGAAGCCGCACTTGTTTAACTCGATCGGCACCCTTGAACACCTTTTGCAAGGTATTCCATGCTTCCTTCGAAGTTGATGCATTAGCAATCTTCTCAAAACCCGACTCATCTACTGCTTGAAACAAAAGGTAGAGAGCAGTCTTGTCCTTCACTCGCATTTCTTTCAACGCTTTTAATTGATTCGCCGTCAAAGAATCAATAGCTTCCACCTCCGTGAAGCCGGTTTCGACAACTTCCCATGCGTCTTGTGCACCAAGCAATGCACGCATTTGAATACTCCAATTGTCGTAGTTTGTCTTGGTGAGTCGTGGCAGCGGCATTTGTCCCAACGATGTGCTCCTATTGTTTGCCATGCTTTGATACCAATTTGATACTCGAATATTGTTTGTTTTTGGAGAGGAAGAAAAAAAATGGACACCAAACAATGATCTTCACAATGAAGTTTTTATTTTTCTTCTGTCTATTTCTCATTCAAACATATTGCACTATTTATAGAGGCATACTCGACTCTTTACATTCATAACATAAATATAATTAAATACTATAAAACATCACATTTATTCCTAGCATTTATTCTTGACTCTTCAATACTAGTCATAACTGTAGGATCGAGATTTGTCTAAGAGGGGGGGTGAATTAGACTTATTAAAACTTAATTTGATAAACAATATATTTTCTCTCGATTTGGTTAAATGCTTACAGCAGACAAACAAATAAAGTAAGAGTAAGAGAGAAATTAACACCAGAGTTTTAACGTGGTTCGGCTCAACCCAGCCTACATCCACGCTTCAAGGTTCACCCCTTGAAGATCCTTAACCTTCTCCTCGAGAATAACCTGATCGGAATTTCGGGCTCCGATCAACTGCCTTTACACTTCAGGATTATACTTCACGGGTGATAATCCACAGCCTTTACAGATGATTTGAGTTTGTAAAAATATAAAGCTCAGACTACAATCTCACAAAAGTGAATCTCAAGTTAGGATTGAGAGATGTAGAGAGGAATACAGAGTGTGCAATAACTTTCGCAGCTGGGGCTCAGAATTCAAAATTTGGCAAAAGTTAGTCTTCGAGCCTTTTCTTCTGCTTATATACTCTGTATGAATTTGCTTCATAAAATTGAATGCTTCTTTCTTCAAAATGGAGAAAAGTTACCGTTGGGAAGCATCCGTACTGAAGCAGCTATCCGTTGCGTCTGAAATTGTTATTCGTCGTCGCCATTAAAGGTCTGGAGTTAATGCTGAAAACGACGTCACTGTAGCTTCGCGGCTAACTTTGAATTCTGGCGGAAGATTACCGGAAGATGTAGCTTCAAAACACTTGACACGTCATCGGAATGAGTAAGCTTCAAAACGTCACCGGCATAAGTGTCTGGAAGCTTCATCGGCAGGCGCAACGTGAAAATCCGTCGGCAGATGCATCGAAGTCCATCGGCATGTGCAGCTTAAAAGCTATCGGCAGGTGTAGGCGCTGAATTCCATCGGCAGACGCATCCTTAAATTTCACCGGCACAGACAATCTTCAAAGCCATCGGTAGATGTTTCTTTAAAAGCGCCATCGGCAGAAGTCTCTTTAAAAACCATCGGCAGATGAACTCATGAAAATTGTCATCTAGTGATCGGCATGAGCAAGCTTGAACGTCATCGGTGTGAGTAGCGTCAAATGCTATCGGTAGAGAAAACATGTACTGACTTGACACGTCATCGGCATATGTCTTCAAAGATCATCGGCAGATGTAGCATATGAGAACTTTGACACGTCATCGGTAGAAGCACGCGTTTTATAGCCCTGTTTTTCTGTTCTGCTCTGTATACTCAAATCGATTTTATTAGACAACTAAAATACCCTTGTTCAGGGTATTGTCAACCAAACATGTATTGATAATTCTTATTTAAATACACATAATCAAATTGTATACTTAATACACAAATACATAATCAAAAACAAATTATGACTTAAACACTCTATAAGTCAACAATCTCCCCCTTTTTTATTATGACAATATAAATTTGATTTGCTTTGATACTCCCCCATAATTCTAGCCGCTCCCCCATAGTATATGCATTTGATTAGAATAACCATTCATAGCAATTCCAAAATCACAGTGTACAGTGTATATCCAAGGAATAGACTCAATCAAATATAGTATTCTCCCCCATTGACATTATCAAAAAAAATACATTCAACATTAGAGTACGTGTAGTAAACGAAAGATCGTCATTGAGTAGGAACAGCAAAAATAAAAAATCACTATCTGAAGCGATCTAAATGACGATTCCAAAAAGCTCTCTGAACAAGAGAGGGCACGTCACGGTGGGGATTGAAAAAGCCATCCACCAGAGCTTGAAGGAAAACATGATCTCTTGGGAGAGGTGACTGATAGACCACCATCGCCAGACAGGGAGCAGGAGGTGGAGAAGGCTCTCTGGACACCACCATGTCCATGCACGGAGGAGACTCGACAGAAGGACCAGAGCACACATTCATACATGGGGGAGGAGAAGCTCCCATTGGACTGGCTGGAGGAGAGGAAGATTCAGGAGCTGAGGAAAATGTAGGAAGATTGAACTTGAGCTCAGCCTCATGAATGTCTAGGGACATTAAGCGCACATCTTCCAGAACAGCAGGCCTGGAAAGGGGAAGAAGCAAATCTTCAAAGCAGGCCTCGGGATTATTGAGACCAGAGCATGATGGTTCGGGTTCAGGCTCAGGTTCAGGGTGCAAGTCAGCAATGGAAGATTGGAGTTTCTCAAGTTCCCTGACAACCATTCGCCTATCACCATCAATCTTTGTAGACAGCAGGCCAAGACCTGTATCCAAAGCAAAGCCCATGGACTGATGATTCTGATCAATTTTATTTTGGATGGTTTCGAGGGCAAGGCCAAGGTTGGAAATAGAGGCTTGCATCTCATTGTACTGAGCCTCTGTTAAGGAAAATCTCTTGTGATATGTGATGGGAGTTGCAGGAGTGGCAGGAGTATTGGAGAGAAGGGGTTGGACTGGCAGAGCAATTGGAGCAGATTGGACAGGTGATGGAGGGAGCACCTCTTGCTGAACGGGAGATGGATGAGGTGAAGGTTCATGAGTTGGAGATGTAGGTGCGGAAGGTTCATGGTTTGGAGATGCTGAAGGTGGTTGAACTGGAACTGGAGGAGCCGTAGGTGGTAAGGAAAGAGTAGGTGGAGAGGGAGGTGGAGGAACTGGAGATGGTAGAGCTGGAGGACCATGAGTGAAAATTGAAGAAATAGCTCGAATTACCGGAGAGATGGAAGGAAAAGCAGGCTGAGAAGGTAATACGAGAGAAGGTGGAGGTGAACGAGGAGGTTCAGGTAAAGGTAGGGACACAGAAGAGGGAGCAGAGGTGGCCTCTGAAATAGGTTCCAAGGAGGAGGGAGCAATCCTACGCTTACGCACTAAAGGAGAAAGTGGGGGACTTGAATCCTGAGAATAACTGACAGTGTCATCTCCTCCTTCAGCAGTTGACTCCTCAGGCAGGATAAGCTTGCGTTTACCACGCCTGACAGGAACTGGCTTAGAAATCTTCTGCTTAGCCTTCTTCAAGGCAGGCTCTCCTTGTTCGATTCTTTTTAATCCCATCTTGTTGAGAGTGACTTGGGAGTAATAATTGAAGGGCAGAAGTCTCACAGGCTCTTCCTCCTCAGGAAGGACAACCTCAAGATGAGCAAATAACCGCATAAGAAGCAAATTATACGGTAAGGATGTAGCCTTAGAGGATACTGCTAAAATCATCCTTCGAACCACAATGTACCCAACATTGAAGGGTGTCTTGAAATAGAGAGCAAACAGAACAAATAGCTCCATTGCGCTCACCTCATCATAATGTCCACCCTTGGGAACAATATTGAAATCTATCATATGACGAAAAACTTTGGCCCTTGGGGTCAAATGTCTGCCCTTTAACTGATCAGGAGAAGAATTAGGGTCCAAAGCAATTTCCCTTAAGAACTGAAAACCATCTTCTGTTCCAAAGAAGGGTAGATCAGGGCCAGTCACATACTTGTAGGGGCAGTTATCCAAATGAGGAGCTTTCAGAAGAGCATTTATGGACTGCGGGGTTATTTCTATGCATTTGTTATATACATAGCTCTTAATGGAAGAAAAATCAGAGGTAAAGCTAAGATTAGCAAAAAACATCCGGATAGCTTCCGGGTAAAAGTAGGATTCGGTTTCAAACAGTCCAATTAACCCAAGATCCGTCAAGGGTTCTAAAATGTCCATCCCAGCTAAAGTTTCAAAATCAATACCTTTACTGAGAATTAACGATCTGAACTGGTAATCGTCATGAAACTTTTTCTCGGCAGCTTTAGTGAGAAAGTAGAAAGATGGAAACTCAGTCGCCCTTGGAATCTCACGAGGAGGACAAGCAGAAACCTTAGCCCTTTTTCTTGGCCTGAACGGAAATGGCTTGAGACGTAGAACCGGTATGCTCCATTGAAAGACTAGGAGTCGAGAAAGAGGGTTGGTAGGGCAGGGGAATTTTGCAGAAAGAGCGCGAAAAATGAAGAGTTTCAGCGAAGAATGATGAATTTAAAAGAAATAACTCATCGCCAGACGAAGAAGACATACGTGTCGGCAGATTGAGGAATACATCTTCCGATGGGTTACACGTGTCGGCAGATTGAGGAAAACATCTTCCGATGGGATAGAAAACACTGCATCTGCCGATACCAACCGGTAGAAATGCATCTTCCGATGCTTAAAAAAGAAATGCATCTTCCGAGGCTTAAAAAAAACAGCATCTACCGATGCTTTCACAACAAGGAATTGCTAACACTAGGGAATTTTCCTAAAAGAGACAGAATCATTTTCTATCAACCCTAATGAGACCTAACCTTATTCTGATATTATTGAATGTCTTCTCATCCAATGGCTTGGTAAAGATGTCTGCAAGTTGATCTACAGAATTGACAAATTCTAAAGAAACATCTCCTCTTTGAACATGATCTCTAATGAAATGATATCTGACATCTATATGCTTTGTTCTAGAGTGTTGAATAGGATTTTTAGAGATGTTTATGGCACTGGTGTTATCACACCGAATAGGAATCCTATCATAAAATAGATTATAATCTTCCAAAGTTTGCTTCATCCATAACATTTGTGCACAGCAACTGCCAGCAGCAATATATTCACTTTCAGCAGTTGATAGTGCGACAGAATTTTGTTTCTTAGAATACCAGGAAACTAGAGATTCACCAAGGAATTGACATGTTCCACTGGTGCTTTTCCTATCCACTAGACTACCTGCATAATCAGAATCTGAGTAGCCAATCAGATCGAAAGAAGTACCTTTTGGATACCATAGACCTAAGTCAGGTGTCCCACTTAAATATTTAAAAATCCTTTTTACAGACGTTAAGTGAGATTCCTTAGGAGCAGCCTGAAATCTAGCACAAAGACATACACTGAAGAGAATATCTGGCCTACTTGCAGTCAGATATAACAAAGATCCAATCATACCACGATATTTCTGAATGTCCACACTTATGCCTTTTTCATCTTTATCCAACTTAGTTGTGGTACTCATAGGAGTCTTGGAAGACTTAACAGATTCTAATCCGAATTTCTTAAGAAGTTCCTTGATGTATTTTTCTTGACAGAAGAAAATTCCATCAGGGGATTGACAGATCTGAAATCCTAAGAAAAACTTTAACTCCCCCATCATACTCATTTCAAATTCACTCTTCATGAGGGAAGAAAACTCATTACACATATTGACATTAGTTGAGCCAAAAATAATGTCATCGACATAAATTTGAACCAACAGAATGTCCTTCTCCTTTTGCATAGTAAACAGAGTTGAATCGGAGTTACCCTTTTTGAAATTCCTTTCCTCAAGGAAATTCTTCAATCTGTCATACCAAGCTCTAGGAGCCTGCTTAAGTTCATACAGAGCTTTCCTAAGCTTGTACACATGATCGGGTTTGTCAAAAGATTCAAACCCTAAGGGTTGCTCAACAAAAACTTCTTCATTTATGAAACCATTTAAAAATGCACTCTTTACATCCATTTGAAAGAGTGTGAAGTTCTTGTAGCAGGCAAAAGCTAGAAGCATCCTAATTGATTCCAGTCTAGCTACAGGGGCAAAAGATTCCTCAAAATCAATACCCTCTTCTTGAGAGTACCCCTTAGCGACCAGTCTAGCCTTGTTCCTTATTACAATCCCATTTTCATCCAATTTATTCTTAAAGACCCACTTAGTTCCAATAATGGGATGATCCATAGGCCTCGGAACAAGTTCTCATACCTTGCTCCTTTCAAATTGATTTAGCTCCTCTTGCATAGCTAAAATCCAATACTCATCATTCTCGGCCTCTTCAAACTTCTTAGACTCTACTTGAGAGATAAATGCCACATTGGCACAAAGATTCCTAAGAGAGGATCTAGTCTTAACACCTAGTGATGGATCACCTAAGATTTTCTCTATTGAATGATTTCTAATATATTTCCAATCTCTAGGAAGATCTGCAGATTCAGCTTTGACAGAAACTATCTCAAGAGAACTAGAGGATGGTTCTAAAGATTTTTCTATTTGAAGAGAATCACTAGGCTTTTCTAAAGAAAGAGAATCCAATTGTTTCTCCAAAACATCATCCTCATCCACATTGATTGTTGGTTGAGGAGTCTCATCAAAATTGATATGAACAGATTCTTCAACAACTAGAGTTCTCTTATTGAATACCCTATATGCTTTGCTGGTAAGAGAGTATCCTAGAAAAATTCCAAGATCGGATTTGGAATCGAATTTTCCTAGATTATCCTTAGTATTGAGGATGAAACATTTGCTTCAAAAGGCTCTAAAATACTTAACAGTAGGAGTTTTGCCATTCCAAAGCTCATAGGGAGTTTTCTCAAGAATAGGTCTTATGGAGACCCGATTGAGAACATAGCAAGCTGTAGCAACAGCTTCAGCCCAGAAGTATTTAGGAAAGGAATTTTCATTAAGCATGGTCCTAGCTAACTCCTGGAGAGATCTATTCTTCCTCTCAACAACACCATTTTGCTGAGGAGTCCTAGGAGAAGAGAAGTTGTGCTCTATTCCATGTTTGAGACACAAAAGTTCAAATTTCTCATTTTCGAATTCTCCACCATGATCACTACGAATAGTAACAATGGTGAGCTCCTTTTCATTTTGAACTCTTTTCCTAAAACTAGAAAAGGTTTCAAAAGTCTCATCCTTAGACTTCAGAAAAAATACCCAGGTAAATCTAGAAAAATCATCAACAATGACAAAGGCATAGAATTTGCCTCCTAAGCTTGCTGTATTAGAAGGGCCGAAGAGGTCCATGTGAAGGAGTTGAAGTGGCTTAGAAGTGGAGATTGCATTCTTTGATGCAAAAGATCTTTTGATCTGCTTGCCCATTTGAAAAGCTTCACAGACTTTATCCTTCTCAAAGGATATCTTAGGAATCCCTCTAACTAAATTCTCCTTAGTAATCTTAGCTAAGGTATCCATTCCTACGTGACCTAATCTCCTATGCCAAATCCAGCAGTCATTAGAAGAATTCACAGCAAAACATTTTTCATCAGATACAGTAATATTATCTAAGTCAATAGTATAGATGTTATCTTTCCTATAACCAGTGAAAAGGGTTTTGTCATTAGATGCATCTTTAATTATACATGAGTTTGATTTAAAAATCACCTCATATCCTTTATCATATAACTGGCTAATACTAAGCAGATTATGCTTTAATCCATCTACTAATAAAGCATTCTCAATAATAGGATTAAAACTGTTACCTATGTTGCCAATGCCAACAATTTTACCTTTTTGGTTTCCACCAAAAGTAACACTTCCTTTCTTCTTGTTGACAACTGCAAATTTGGTTGAGTCTCCTGTCATATGCCTCCAACATCCACTGTCGAGATACCATTGATTTCTCCCAGGAGAACAGTCAACCTGCAAAACAAAGATCAGGTTGTCTTCTTAGGTACCCAAATCTTTTGGGTCCTAGTGTTAGGCCTGGTTCCCTTAGGAACCCATTGTAATTTGTTACCTGATTTCATACTGTTTTGTTTTTAGAGAACATACAAAAGACTTATGTCCTACTTCATTACACATGTGGCACACAGTAGATTTAACAAAGAAATTTTTAAAGACTTTCTTTTTATTAAACTTGTCATAGCCTAAACCTGTTTTGTCAAAGTTTGCTCTCTGACCTGCTATGACCATCTTAAATAATTTTTCGCCCTTAGTGAAGTTCATAATAATATTATTCAAGTCTTTATTTTTCTCTTTTAGTTTATCAGCTTCCCTGACATGCAAATCTACTTCTTTAGCATGCATTTCTAATAAACCTGTATTCTCCTTTTTCAACAGATTGTACTTAGTCTTTAGCATACCAAATTGTTTAACTAGATCATTAAAGGCGTCAATTAGTTCGCCTTCTTCATTATCACTATCGCTATCACTTAAACAATTTGGAGAAGTAGTACTAACCTTTTCCTCGTGTGCCATGAAGCACAGATTTGCAACTTCCTCATCTTCTGAAGATGAAGCGTTGCCTTCACTGTCATCCCAAGTAGCCTTCATAGCCTTTTTCTTGACTTTCTTGGGAACCTTTGCTTGTGGACAGTCAGCCTTCATGTGGCCTGGCTTTCCACATCCAAAGCAGGTAAACTCCTTGTCTTTCGATTGCTTTTCATTCTTGGGAAATCTTCTTCCCTGCAGCTTCTTCCTTCGAAGGAACTTGCTGAATCTCCTAGTGATGAGAGCTATATCCTCATCATCTTCCTCTTTTTCATCCTCAGATACTTCGTTTTTGCTTGAAGAGGCTTTCAGTGCAATGTCCTTCTTCTTGCTGATCTCTTTCTCCTTGAGATCTTCCTTCTCATTAGCTCTCATTGTTATTTCGTGAGTCATGAGAGAGCCAACGAGCTCTTCAAGCTTAAGAACCTTCAGATCCCGAGCTTCTTGAATGGCTGTCACTTTCGGTTGTCAAGCTCGAGGTAGGCATCTCAAGATCTTCCTGACTAGTTCTTCACCTGAATACATCTTGCCAAGAACTTTTAGCCCATTAGTAATGTTAGTGAATCGGGTAAACATAGAAGATATGGACTCATCCTTTTCCATGGAGAACAACTCATACTCATGAACAAGCATGCTTAATTTGCTCTCTTTAACTTGGTTTGTTCTCTCATGAGTCACTTCTAATAGATGCCAAATTTCCTGAGCACTATCACACCCCTGAACTCTGTTGAATTCATCACGATTCAGAGCACAGTATAGGGTGTTTATGGCTTTGGCATTTAGACTCAAGTTCCTCTTGTCGGACTCAGTTAATTCAGAGGAGCTCTTAGGTTCACTTCTTGATTCTACAGTTTTCATGGCTTTGAAAGGGCCATTCTCTATTATGTTCCAAATCTCATAATCCATAGCTTGAATGAATATTCTCATTCTCGCTTTCCAATAAACATAATCACTGCCATCAAACAGTGGTGGTCGAGAAATGGATTGCCCCTCAGTGTGTGAGGTGTTCATGTTGAATGCCATAGTAAATATATATCAGATAATACAAATACGACTTAGACAATGATTGACCTCGCTCTGATACCAATTGTAGGATCGAGATTTGTCTAAGAGGGGGGGTGAATTAGACTTATTAAAACTTAATTTGATAAACAATATATTTTCTCTCGATTTGGTTAAATGGTTACAACAGACAAACAAATAAAGTAAGAGTAAGAGAGAAATTAACACCAGAGTTTTAACGTGGTTCGGCTCAACCCAGCCTACATCCACGCTTCAAGGTTCACCCCTTGAAGATCCTTAACCTTCTCCTCGAGAATAACCTGATCGGAATTTCGGGCTCCGATCAACTGCCTTTACACTTCAGGATTATACTTCACGGGCGATAATCCACAGCCTTTACAGATGATTTGAGTTTGTAAAAATATAAAGCTCAGACTACAATCTCACAAAAGTGAATCTCAAGTTAGGATTGAGAGATGTAGAGAGGAATACAGAGTGTGCAATAACTTTCGCAGCTGGGGCTCAGAATTCAAAATTTGGCAAAAGTTAGTCTTCAAGCCTTTTCTTCTGCTTATATACTCTGTATGAATTTGCTTCATAAAATTGAATGCTTCTTTCTTCAAAATGGAGAAAAGTTACCGTTGGGAAGCATCCGTACTGAAGCAGCTATCCGTTGCGTCTGAAATTGTTGTTCGTCGTCGCCATTAAAGGTCTGGAGTTAATGCTTGAAAACGCGTCCTGTAGCTTCGCGGCTAACTTTGAATTCTGGGCGGAAGATTACCAGAAGATGTAGCTTCAAACACTTGACACGTCCTCGGAATGAGTAGCTTCAAACGTCAACTGGCATAAGTGTCTGGAAGCTTCATCGGCAGGCGCAACGTGAAAAATCCGTCGGCAGATTCATCGAAGTCCATCGGCAGTGCAGCTTAAAAGCTATCGGCAGGTGTAGGCGCTGAATTCCATCGGCAGACGCAATCCTTAAATTTCACCCGGCACAGACAATCTTCAAAGCCATCGGTAGATGTTTCTTTAAAAGCGCCATCGGCAGAAGTCTCTTTAAAAACCATCGGCAGATGAACTCATGAAAATTGTCGTCTAGTGATCGGCATGAGCAAGCTTGAACGTCATCGGTGTGAGTAGCGTCAAATGCTATCGGTAGGAGAAAACATGAACATGGTACTGACCTTGACCACGTCATCGGCATATGTCTTCAAAAGATCATCGGCAGATGTAGCATATGAGAACTTTGACACGTCATCGGTAGAAGCACGCGTTTTACAGCCCTGTTTTTCTGTTCTGCTCTGTATACTCAAACCGATTTTGTTAGACAACTAAAATACCCTTGTTCAGGGTATTGTCAACCAAACATGTATTGATAATTCTTATTTAAATACACATAATCAAATTATATACTTAATACACAAATACATAATCAAAAACAAATTATGACTTAAACACTCTATAAGTCAACAATAACTTCTCATAAGAAACTCTCAAATGACTTTAAGGGCTTTAAATCCATAGGTTACACATTAGAAATGAATATTATTAGGACCCTTCAATTTTCGTTTAAAAAAAAACTGCTTCTTTTGAGTTTAATTCTCAACATGATCGGCTTCAACTTTTCAAACACTGGATCAATTGCTTTTCTTGGTTGTCGATTATCTTGGTGCAACTCAATAAAGCTGTCGGTTGTTCCAGTCCATTTAACACCCATCTCAACTGGACTTAACATTGCAGGATATAGCTATGCTGTCGTTTCAATGACCCCTCTTCTAATTGGTACTTTGTTTTGGGAAGGTTATCTAAAATCATTAATAGAATTTTGAGTAATTTTTTTTTTTTACATTTTTTGAGATTAAATTATTTTTTGGTTTATAAAATTTTCGTAATTCGTCACTGAGTGCACATGCATAACTTTGATCAAATAGTCAAAACCGGTAAACCTCATTATTTGATAACAGTCTTCAAGGGTATATCGAATTAAATCTCTATTTTGTCGAATTTTCATGTTTCGGTCAAAAAACTAGATTTTGAAATTAAAAACTCAAAATCATTATCTGATTTTTATATATGTTTGTCGCCTAGGCAATGCTGGAAAACGCAATGATGTCGTGACACTAATGTTTTGAATATAAATCTATGAATGCATAATCACCAACCATGTTTTGACCGATAAATAATAAAATCAATTTTCTCATGCATTAAGTATAGAGGTAGGATCTTTACCGAGTTTTGCTGCTCAACCCAAAAGACTACTTATTTTTCCCATGAAATAACAATGATGACCAAGAGTGAATTGAGTGATCGAGTTTTCAAAACCTCATCTTATTCTTTTCTTTTGGAGTGGAGTGAATTGAGTGATCGAGTTTTCAAAGCCTCGTCTTATTCTTTTATTTTGGAGTGTTCTACTTTCCTTTGGCGAGGATTGTTTATTTATTTTCTTTCTCGTGTGGTCTGTATAATTATATCTAGTTGTTGCATAATTTATTTTTATGAATACTACTTTTGGAGTTTTATTTTATTGTACTATCTCGTGTCCTGTAAACACTATGTGAAGTTCTATATATATCGTGTGGGTTATGCCTTTGAATTTAAGTTTAAATTTGTTGTTGCGAACCATGAAACATGTTTTAGGCCGGGTACTCTCCGAGAATCAGATCGTTAAATCATCATTTCTATCTAAATCCACCTTCAAGGCTTGATGGGTCTAGGTTGAGGGAGGTGAGAAATCCCATCTTAGAGAGAGAGAGAGAGAGAGCGCAATGATTTGTTTGGAGAATATTATTTTCTTTTTCAGTTGTTTGGGTGTGTAAGTAGATGAAGCACATGCAGGGTTTCTATGTAGGTTTGACACAAAGAAAATAATATTCTTAGGTGATGATGATGATTTCTTTAAAGTAAGTAGTGATACAATGAGCATCAAACAAGGGCCTCCACAGGTTGTTCCAGCAAAAAAGAGACTTCAAATTGACAAAAAGTTAGAAGATAGAACTCACTCCAAAAGTTAGCTCAATGAGTGAGAAAATTCCTCTAATATTTATACAGGACCGTTTGCTTTGATTCTGTTGATGTGAGACAACACTCGCTCATACGTCTAACGTGTTTAATTGGTTCTCATATCGTACAGATTGAATTATGTTACCATGATGAAAAGTGAGAAGGTAAAACTCACTCTAAAAGCTAGGTCAATGAGTGAAAGAATCCCCCTCATATTTGTATAGGACTGTTTGCTTTGGTTCTGTCGATGTAGTACAACACAAATCACTCCAACGAACATTTTTCTCTTCACTTATTTGTTGCTTAAGTTTAAACTACCCTTCTATTTCAAATGCCAAACACATGATACTATATGATATTAAACTGACAATCAATTGTATTCAGTTCAGCTATTACACCATTGCAAGTTCTAGTTGATTCAAGTTCTCGTCGCAGCACTAACAATTCTATAAAGAGCTCTGCAACATTAAAGTACAAGCATCAAAAAAATAACTAACTCGAAAGCCAGCTTGATGATCTAAGGTCAGAGGAGCAGACCTTGGACCGCAAAATTTAGTTTAGGTGAGGACAAAAATTTTGTCCAATACCTGTTAGACCAGGCCAAGCCGGATATGACCCGAGGATGTGCATGGTAGCTAAGAATGGAAACGATGTACACATGCATGTTATGTAATCCATATGCTTCTCATACATGCATACATGCAGATTAGATATGATAGTAACTTCAATAGACAAGATGTGTGCTCCACTACAAAACTAGATGGTCCTGAACTTCTGGGCAGCCACTGGTTTTGAAATCAATCATAAAGCAGTAGCCTAAAACAACAGAAAACAACGTTGAATCCTAAATTAGAAGTGAGAGATGTGGATGCAAAAGGCATCACGCCCATTTCCTGTTCCTTGGGTTGTCTGTACTGTAGGTTAGGGAAAAGGAGCTCTAATTATTAAAAGATAGAGTTGGATTAGGTTTTCTGATTTGGTGTTGGCAGGATGGTTGTAAACCCAATGTGTTCATAGGCTGATGTGGAGATGATACTAATTGATGTGGGATTTAGGAGAGATAAACATGGTGAATCTTAGACCGTTGGATGAAGAATGGAAAAGGGTAGAAAGTAATGGTCGTTAAGGAGGAAATAATAAAGCATAATTGTAGACTTACCCATAAGAAAAGACATGAGCAATCCCCACAGAACCAAAAGTTTTAAGATATTTCTTCACATGCATGGGTTTGATTCTCTCTTTTCTTCGATGAAAAGTGGGTGTGCTTGCTTCAATTTAAGAAAGTTCCACATACCACTCTATTATGACATGTTTAAACCCTCTCTCTCTCTCTCCCTCTCTCTCTCTCTCTCCATGGTACAAAAATAAATTTTCATCTCTAATTAGTACAAATACTTTTGAGATAAAATTTAAGAACATAATTGTGTTGACCTAGGTTCAAAGTGAGTGTACTTTAAGACCAAATTGAGACAGTTACTCTCTCTAGGGACAAATATAGTAGGAATTAGTTTTTAATCACCCCTTGATACACCAATTCAAAAAAGGAAGAACAATTAAGAACCAAAGACAGATTTCAACGTAACTGTGTTACTTATCCTCACTAAAGCAAACCTTTCAAATTTCTTATAAACTTTTTTGCTAAATTAGTTAAATTAGAACAATGCCCAAAATATCTGGTATTAATTAAAAACATTGTTGAGAGAGAAAGAGAGAAAATGATCTGGCATGAAAATTTAGGTAATGCTTAGTGAAAGAGAGGGAGAGAGCACGTTGAAATCCTATAAAAGAAAATGCTTTGCAGTTTCCATTATCACTCCCAAACCTCAGAACAAAACGAAAAAAGTTAAAGAAAACGAAAGCCAAAAGGAAGAAATAATGGCGGCTGCTGAGAAGAACAACTCAGTCAAGTACCCGACAATGGCAGAGGTACGATATTGAATATTTCATCCAACTGTTCACTTTTATGATTCAGATTCCCTTTCCTTCCCTCTTTGAGTTACAGTTTTCTTCTTCTAGGTAGTGGAGGAGCTCAGAAAAATGACAGACATAGGCTTCCCGATCGCAGCGATGGCTCTGGTTGGCTACGTCAAAACCATGATTTTAGTGATGTGCATGGGCAGGCTAGGCAGCCTCGAGCTAGCCGGCGGCTCGTTGGCCATTGGGTTCACCAACATCAGTGGCTACTCCGTCCTATCGGGCTTGGCCATGGGTATGGACCCCATTTGTAGCCAAGCTTTTGGCTCAAAGAACTTCTCCCTAGCCTTTCTGTCTCTACAAAGAACAGTTTTGATTTTACTTCTTGCTTCCCTACCCATTACCTTCCTCTGGATCAACCTTGAAACTTTGATGTTGTTTCTCAATCAAAACCCAGAAATCTCTCGAATTGCTAGCTTGTATTGTCATTTTGCTGTCCCTGATCTTGTAATAAATAGCCTTCTTATTCCTCTGCGGATTTACCTGCGTAATAAAGGGGTGGTTTGGCCATTGATGTACTGCACCATTCCTGCAATTTTTCTTCATATTCCTTTCTCTCTCTTCTTGACCTTCTCTCTTGATCTGGGTATCAAAGGACTGGCGATCTCCACTTTCGTAACTAATCTAAACACTCTTCTGTTCCTCTTGTTTTACCTGTTTTTCTCATCTCGATCAAAACCACCCAATCAAGATGGTTTTTGCGAGCCACTTTCTCCGTTTTCTTCAATCGCTTCGAGAGATGAAGAATGGAGTAAGCTCATAAAGCTTTCCCTATCCAGTTGTCTCGCCGTTTGCTTAGAATGGTGGTGGTACGAGTTGATGACGATTTTCGCTGGCTATCTCCACAACCCTCGGGTAGCTCTAGCCACCTCGGGTATAGTAATTCAAACCACCTCTTTACTCTACACACTCCCAACTGCGCTAAGCGCGTCAGTTTCTACCAGAGTGGGGTACGAGATCGGCGCAGGGCGGCCGGAGAAGGCGCGATTAGCGGCAGCAGTAGGGATCGGGGTGGCGCTTTTGAGCTCAGTACTGGGACTCTCGGGGGCGACGATAGGGAGAGAAGCATGGGGGAGAGTATTCACGAAAGACGAACAAGTTCTAGAGCTAACAATGGCGGTTCTGCCGATAATCGGGTTGTGCGAGGTCGGGAACTGTCCGCAGACAACGGGTTGCGGAGTTCTTAGAGGAATTGCTCGGCCGGGAATCGGAGCGGGGATAAATTTCGGTTCGTTCTACTTGGTGGGTGGGCCGGTGGCAGTAGTACTGGCGTTTGTTTGGGAGGGAGGATTCGTCGGGTCTGCTACGGGCTTCTAGCTGCGCAGGTTGCTTGCGTGGTGGCGATCCTGTCGGTGGTGTGTAGTACAGATTGGGAAAAGGAGTCGATTAAGGCTAGAGATTTGGTCGGCGACGGGTATTCAATCGATGGTGACGCCGGAAATATCCAATTTCTCAAACAAGCTGCTGCCTTTTAAACTGATACTCATATATATTGTATATATTTCTTCTTTGCTATTCTGATTATATTATATATACGTATATTTTTTAATACTTAGGTAAAGCTTACTATTTATTAAAAAAAAATATAGATAATTAAAAACTAATGCCAAAATAAAATATAATTAATATTAGTTTTTAATCTTTATTAACGAAAATCATAGTATTTAATTAGTTAATTACGTTAGAAATTGCCTCCTAAGGGGTGTCTTCACTGTTCTTTTCTCTCTCCTGAACTCCCTCTCTGAAATCACCAGACAGGAGAGAGAGATGATAAAAAGCAGACTTCTCAGTTCAAAACACCATTGATTTCGCTGTAAACGCCAACAAAAGATGCAATCTTCGGCAAGTACAGTCAAAACAGGAAAAACCCAGTTGCGTAATTGGCTCTCACAGCAGAAGCAAAATGTCGATTATTCAATAATTTATGTTCAGTAGACAGGAAGAGGAACAAATTTACACTGAAAGATGATGATAACAGTTTGATAGTTTGCTTTACACAAAAAAGTTCACCTAGCAGTTTCAGTGCTAAAAGATTAATACATACAGGCGCTATTCGTAGCATCATCAGAGATTTACCATCGTCAACACAAGGTGGGATCAGCCAGATTTGAACAGCAAAACGGCTTTCTGGTCCAAGTAGAAGTAAACAAAGTGGTTTGTCTCGTGTGTCACGTATGAACCTGTCATACATTTAAAACAGGTCATAGAGTTCGTGTTTTTAAAAATATTTCAGGCAAGAACCAAAATAAGATGATGTACCACCCAATTCAGAGTAATGATTCTGGCACAAATTGTTTTCATGTAACAAACATGAGAGACGGAGATTGATGAAATCAAAAAGGCAAACCAAACTCCTGGATTTTGAATAGTCTATAGTGTGACATAGAACAAATAAATCAAACCAAATTGCTCAGTTTTCTGACTGCAACCTTAAGTTGACCAACCAATCTGAATTTCCCCAAACATATCAAAACAGTAATTTAGAAACGAGAAATCATTCTGATTTGAGCTTTCCTTCCCGTGGTTTTTTCGTCTATAGGATTTAGGGTTTTCATGCGTTTTATGAAGCTCAATGTGAGCTAACGATTTAGTAGTACATTCATAATAATTTCCATTTACAACTAAATTTTTATTTCAGTACATTTGGGGCCATTGGTTGGTTTTTCCTTTCTGGTTTACTCTGCAAAAAAATCAAGCAACTTGATTTGGTTTATTTTTCTTCTAAAGCTAGACGAAGCACCTTCCATTTAAATTCCCAACCTTTGCTCCATAACAAGAGATTATGAAAGGCCATAGGGTTTTTCTTCCCTGCCTTTGTACTCTCAAAACTATTCATTATTTATTGATCAAGGTTTTCCCTGAATATCTACTTTGACGACCTTATGACTATAAATATAAATTCAGAAGCTTGATGTCTGCTAAGTCTCAAAAACCTCTATCCCCATCTCCATATATTTTATTTGGGACACAACAATGGTTCACATGAAATTATTCCCAAAATAACATATATGAGAGACAGATTCAATAGTGAATCCTCACAGTAGTAGGCTTTTTTAAAGGAAGAACAAGCCAGTGGATCAAACAGCCGTTCACATATTAGGATACTCAACATATCTAACAGCAAAGCACTGATTTCAATAGTTACGCGATGCTTAAAATCTGATTGAATAAGAGAACTTCAGTTGCAAACTTTAAGAAGTATGCCTTTCCTTACTTTTATCAGCAAGCCAACCTATTTTACAGCTTCCCCATATTGCCACAGAAATATTTGTTTGCTTGTGTATGCATTTATTAGGGTGTAATAGTCTTACACGTGAATTATGTATGGAATCGACCACTAAGTCAATGCAAGTTTAATATAGAAACCAAAATAGAGGGAAAACCTAATGAAGAAAAAGTTTTCAAGTTGTGGTGAACATGCAACGAGCTGCTGGCTATACATGAAGGAGATTTTTGAAGAGGATGTCAATTAAATGTTGCATCCTTTTTCTGATTTTGGAATGATATTATAACTTGCCAATAATCATCTATGTTAAGAAATTGCAAACATGCATCTCTGACTTTACCAGTGAAATATCAGTAACAGCGAATATACCCAAAAAACGAACAAGAACAACTATGACCTTTGATAGACAGAAACAAAATATATATATATATATTATATATATCAGAACATAATAGTCCGCCCAAAGCTAAAAGTGATGATGGTCAGTTTAATTTTACAGGTCAGCATGCTTCTTTAGCTACAAAAGACAGCCAGTATAAGATGACAATTTAAGTTATTAGTAAATAAACATCTTTAGAACACCTGATAATAATATTTATAAACAAAAAAGCCAGATAGAAGCATGATACATTTTATATTTTCCCATCACATAGCAATCAAACAGCACATTTCAAAGTGTTTTAAGCTCTTTAACTTGAAGGATTTCCAAGAATAGGTAAATTCTCACTCTAAACTATAATATATATATATATATATCAGAACATAATAGTCCGCCCAAAGCTTAAAAGTTGATGATGGTCAGTTTAATTTTACAGGTCAGCATGCTTCTTAGCTACAAAAGACAGCCAGTATAAGATGACAATTTAAGTTATTCGTAAATAACATCTTTAGAACACCTGATAATAATATTTATAAACAAAAAGCCAGATAGAAGCATGATACATTTTATATTTTCCCATCACATAGCAATCAAACAGCACATTTCAAAGTGTTTTAAGCTCTTTAACTTGAAGGATTTCCAAGAATAGGTAAATTCTCACTCTTAAGTGTCTTAACCCAATACACTATATGCAATCTATTTCAGCTCCCAATCTTCAAATTCAGATCCTAAGACAAATCAAATTTGACTCATCAAGTAGGAATTGAATCTATTAGCCCCACATCAGCGATTCTTTTGGCATCATCGGCCAACTCATCCATGAGACACATGAAGCATTATGATGTTTCATATAGCCTAAAAAGTACTTTAAGGATTATTAAGCTATCTTCAACATGTTTAAAGCCATTTACTTTTCATGAGAAAAATTTTGACACAATTTGAGTTAGGACTGAACACTACTGTGATAATGGAATAGGGTTTATTCTATCAATTGGTCTAATAGAGATCGAAAAACCAGGATATGATTTCACACATAGTTACTATGCTTTAGACTAAATTCATCTTAGCTAATGTGCAAATGGCCCCTGACAGAGTGCAGGACGATGTTATTCAGACAACAATTATCCAAATTATAAAGGAGCATGCAAATGTCAGTGTAGAACAAGCAGTTAAGAGTGAAAAGTAATTATCAAGCTTAGATCTATCACGTTTATAAGCAACAGAATCTCATCATGAGCAAGAAAAAGATTATCGCAAACCCAGCTAAAAGCAGAGAAATCTTCCACCAAATTTGGTTCATTCTTATAGAACAATGTGATAAAGAAAACAAACAGGAAGCCGTTACTGAGGAGAAGAAAAAAAAAAAGACGAAAAATGATTACCAAAATTGCGACCAACAATACAGTGCCAGGTTGGTCCATGCTTCTTGTCAAACTCCTTTTTTATATGCTCTGCTACATCCTTTTCCACGCTATTCTTCTCGAATGCCTGTGAGAAAAGAAGGTAAACAATATTTTTCGAAACTTTTACTATAGAAGAGCAAATAAAAAGGTCAAGAGAGAGGGAGAGAGGGCTAACGGCGATGGCAATGTCAACAGCCTCCTTTTGCATATCACTGAGCATATCGGCACTCTTGATAACGACTTTCTTGCCGGCGACAGTAACCGACGAGGGTTTCCGATCTTCAGAATCGGGCTTAACCGTCAGAGCTCCAGCCATGCTTTTCCTAGTGTCGTCACTCATGGTCTGCTTCACTTTCCCTCAGCTCGGATCGGAAGAGGGACGATTCAGACAAAAAGCAAATCGATGAGAAAGAAGCTCCGCTTATCGCACTCTTAGCTACGCTCACTGACTCACTGTGACCCCGTGATCTGTCGCGGCTTCCTCTTAGGAATAATATAAAAGGATTCAACGCCATGTCGTCAATTACTGTGAGAAAATGGTAATGTCGTAATTAGTTCTATCTTCCAAGACCTTATTCTAAAACTATACTAATGCTGTACATTATTATTATACGGTCCGATAACATAGCGTTACTGTAACACCCGGCATTTTGCCTATGTAATAATGCCCCGAATATGTAAGCGGAATTTCTCCGATATTAATACAATGACTGTTTTTAATAAAATTGTCGACGTGTTTAATCGAACGAGGGTGATTCGTGAGACCGAATCGATTAACTAAATAATGTTTTAGTTAAAAACCAATGGAAGGACAAATTAGGAAGAAATTAAGGTTGGTGGGAAAAATCAAATGGATGATTGACACTTGGCAAACTTGTGGAAGAAGACAAGCCATGTATCCCATTTTCTTCTATTCCTCCTACGTGAGACATTTCCCTCTCTGCTCTCTCTCATTTTCCTCTCTGCTTCTCTCTTTCGGTTGAAGAAAACCAACGCAAGGAGTTTCTTCCTTCTCTGATTTTCCTCCTGCTTTTTGGTCTAAGGTAATCATCTTAGATAGAAAACGATTTTTTAGTTTATTCATTTGCTAGTTTCGTGATGTTTAGGGTTAATGTCCGTTTATGCATGCTATAGGTTCGCGAACCAACGTTGTTGTGCGCGCATAGCTTGCTGCATTTCGGACAACAGGTAAGTTCATACGTATAGGTTTGGCCCTTAAGGCCCTACAATACGGAGGTACTAAGTTTTATGTTGTCGGGACTTCTGTTGGGTAGTTAAGCCATAGATTATGTTTTAGGTTAAGTGTGTTCTGTTTTATATTCTGCTTATTATTCTGTTGCATGTCTATGAATGTTCATGCATACACGTTTTTCTCTGAAAGTCATGAAAAGGTTTTCTGTACACTGTTTGAAGTTAAGTAAGATAAAACCTGTAATGAAATGTATGGTTAAGTGTGGATGAGGACTGACATCCTGTTATGTACTCCTGTTATGTCCTGTTGTGGCATGTACTCCTGTTGCGCCAGCTCTTCCTCCCACTTATACCTTCCTGTCCAGTGAAATGTAATGTAATGTTCATGTATTTAAAAAGGATTCATGCATAGCACGTTCATCACTCTGCATTGTATGTTCTTGCTGAGCTCTAGGCTCATAGATGAACTCCCTGTTGTAGGTACGGATACTCCAGATGAGGACCTTGTGCCTCAAATTGACGAGCTGATGTAGTTGGAGGATCGGGCTCACGGGGTTTGGTTGTTGCAGTCAGACAAAAGTTAATCCTGTGAGAATGTGTTTTCTGAAGTTATGTCCAATATTGTACCATCTTTTGAAGTCTAAAAACATTTGAAACGTAGGTCCAGTTCTGTACTACTTTGTGGAAAACGATGTATGGAACCTGTATTGATGTTTAAAACCTCTGTATTTGACAGTTGAATTATGTTTTGAAGTATTCTGGAATTTGTTTAGAATATTTTCTGTTAGTCTGTGCATGGATAGTTTCTGGTTTTAGAGCTATCCATGTAGTGTGATCTTTCTTAAGTTCCTGTTATGCCTTCTATTGTGTTCGAGAACCATGTTTTGAATTGGTTTGAGAATCTGAGATTTTATGTTTTCTGTTTTTCTGCTCTCTGTTGGTATGTCTTTCTGTTAAAGAGTTGTCAAATTCCGCCTTGAAAATTTAGTCATCCGCCCCAGTTATATGCCTTAGTCATCCGCCCCAGTCAAAGTCAATTCTATCATCCGCCCCAGTTATATGCCTTAGTCATCCGCCCAGTGCATTACGTCTTCCGGCTGATGTCAGCATAAGTCTTCCGCCCAGTTTAAAACTCCGTCTTCCGGCTGACGTCACCCAAGTCTTCCACCCAGTGCATTATGTCTTCCGGCTGATGTCAGCATAAGTCTCCCGCCTAGTTTAAAACTCCGTCTTCCGGCTGACGTCACCCAAGTCTTCCACCCAGTGCATTATGTCTTCCGGCTGATGTCAGCATAAGTCTTCCGCCCAGTTTAAAACTCCGTCTTCCGGCTGACGTCACCAAGTCTTCCGCCCAGTGCATTATGTCTTCCGGCTGATATCAGCATAAGTCTTCCGCCCAGTTTAAAACTCCGTCTTCCGGCTGATGTCAGCATAAGTCTTCCGCCCAGTTTAAAACTCCGTCTTCCGGCTGATGTCAGCATAAGTCTTCCGCCCAGTTTAAAACTCCGTCTTCCGGCTGATGTCAGCATAAGTCTTCCGCCCAGTTTAAAACTCCGTCTTCCGGCTGATGTCAGCATAAGTCTTCCGCCCAGTTTAAAACTCCGTCTTCCGGCTGATGTCAGCATAAGTCTTCCGCCCAGTTTAAAACTCCGTCTTCCGGCTGATGTCAGCATAAGTCTTCCGCCCAGTTTAAAACTCCGTCTTCCGGCTGATGTCAGCATAAGTCTTCCGCCCAGTTTAAAACTCCGTCTTCCGGCTGATGTCAGCATAAGTCTTCCGCCCAGTTTAAAACTCCGTCTTCCGGCTGATGTCAGCATAAGTCTTCCGCCCAGTTTAAAACTCCGTCTTCCGGCTGATGTCAGCATAAGTCTTCCGCCCAGTTTAAAACTCCGTCTTCCGGCTGATGTCAGCATAAGTCTTCCGCCCAGTTTAAAACTCCGTCTTCCGGCTGACGTCACCCAAGTCTTCCACCCAGTGCATTATGTCTTCCGGCTGATGTCAGCATAAGTCTTCCGCCCAGTTTAAAACTCCGTCTTCCGGCTGATGTCAGCATAAGTCTTCCGCCCAGTTTAAAACTCCGTCTTCCGGCTGACGTCAGCATAAGTCTTCCGCCCAGTTTAAAACTCCGTCTTCCGGCTGATGTCAGCATAAGTCTTCCGCCCAGTTTAAAACTCCGTCTTCCGGCTGATGTCAGCATAAGTCTTCCGCCCAGTTTAAAACTCCGTCTTCCGGCTGACGTCACCCAAGTCTTCCACCCAGTGCATTATGTCTTCCGGCTGATGTCAGCATAAGTCTTCCGCCCAGTTTAAAACTCCGTCTTCCGGCTGATGTCAGCATAAGTCTTCCGCCCAGTTTAAAACTCCGTCTTCCGGCTGATGTCAGCATAAGTCTTCCGCCCAGTTTAAAACTCCGTCTTCCGGCTGATGTCAGCATAAGTCTTCCGCCCAGTTTAAAACTCCGTCTTCCGGCTGATGTCAGCATAAGTCTTCCGCCCAGTTTAAAACTCCGTCTTCCGGCTGACGTCACCCAAGTCTTCCACCCAGTGCATTATGTCTTCCGGCTGATGTCAGCATAAGTCTTCCGCCCAGTTTAAAACTCCGTCTTCCGGCTGACGTCACCCAAGTCTTCCACCCAGTGCATTATGTCTTCCGGCTGACGTCACCCAAGTCTTCCACCCAGTGCATTATGTCTTCCGGCTGATGTCAGCATAAGTCTTCCGCCCAGTTTAAAACTCCGTCTTCCGGCTGACGTCACCCAAGTCTTCCACCCAGTGCATTATGTCTTCCGGCTGATGTCAGCATAAGTCTTCCGCCCAGTTTAAAACTCCGTCTTCCGGCTGATGTCAGCATAAGTCTTCCGCCCAGTTTAAAACTCCGTCTTCCGGCTGACGTCACCCAAGTCTTCCACCCAGTGCATTATGTCTTCCGGCTGACGTCACCCAAGTCTTCCACCCAGTGCATTATGTCTTCCGGCTGACGTCACCCAAGTCTTCCACCCAGTGCATTATGTCTTCCGGCTGACGTCACCCAAGTCTTCCACCCAGTGCATTATGTCTTCCGGCTGATGTCAGCATAAGTCTTCCGCCCAGTTTAAAACTCCGTCTTCCGGCTGACGTCACCCAAGTCTTCCACCCAGTGCATTATGTCTTCCGGCTGACGTCACCCAAGTCTTCCACCCAGTGCATTATGTCTTCCGGCTGATGTCAGCATAAGTCTTCCGCCCAGTTTAAAACTCCGTCTTCCGGCTGACGTCACCCAAGTCTTCCGCCCAGTGCATTATGTCTTCCGGTTGATGTCAGCATAAGTCTTTCGCCCAGTTTAAAACTCCGTCTTCCGGCTGACGTCACCCAAGTCTTCCACCCAGTGCATTATGTCTTCCGGCTGATGTCAGCATAAGTCTTCCGCCCAGTTTAAAACTCCGTCTTCCGGCTGACGTCACCCAAGTCTTCCACCCAGTGCATTATGTCTTCCGGCTGACGTCACCCAAGTCTTCCACCCAGTGCATTATGTCTTCCGGCTGACGTCACCCAAGTCTTCCACCCAGTGCATTATGTCTTCCGGCTGACGTCACCCAAGTCTTCCACCCAGTGCATTATGTCTTCCGGCTGATGTCAGCATAAGTCTTCCGCCCAGTTTAAAACTCCGTCTTCCGGCTGACGTCACCCAAGTCTTCCACCCAGTGCATTATGTCTTCCGGCTGACGTCACCCAAGTCTTCCACCCAGTGCATTATGTCTTCCGGCTGACGTCACCCAAGTCTTCCACCCAGTGCATTATGTCTTCCGGCTGACGTCACCCAAGTCTTCCACCCAGTGCATTATGTCTTCCGGCTGATGTCAGCATAAGTCTTCCGCCCAGTTTAAAACTCCGTCTTCCGGCTGACGTCACCCAAGTCTTCCACCCAGTGCATTATGTCTTCCGGCTGACGTCACCCAAGTCTTCCACCCAGTGCATTATGTCTTCCGGCTGACGTCACCCAAGTCTTCCACCCAGTGCATTATGTCTTCCGGCTGACGTCACCCAAGTCTTCCACCCAGTGCATTATGTCTTCCGGCTGACGTCACCCAAGTCTTCCACCCAGTGCATTATGTCTTCCGGCTGACGTCACCCAAGTCTTCCACCCAGTGCATTATGTCTTCCGGCTGACGTCACCCAAGTCTTCCACCCAGTGCATTATGTCTTCCGGCTGACGTCACCCAAGTCTTCCACCCAGTGCATTATGATTGCGAGGGAGGGCAATGGAAACAACAATAACCATGCGAATGCTCCACGTGACACTAGTGAGAGAGTTTCCGGCGTCTCCAACCGCCTATGTTCGATGGGTTATCAACAGATCCTACTCACGCCGAAGAATGGATTCGGCAGATTGAACGTATGCTGAATTATGCAGAAGTGGAGGAAAACAAGAAAGTGATGTGTGCCTCATTTAATCTCACCAAGAGTGCTGGATTTTGGTGGGACACAGTGCAGTCAACCACTGTGGCATTAAGTTGGGAGGGATTCAAAAGGCTCTTCTACGAGAAATACTTCGACCGCAGTATGAGGAAGGAGAAGTTGTTAGAATTCTCTCGACTGCGACAATTTGGAACGGTGGCTTAGTATGTTCAGAAATTCGATTCACTATCCTGTTATGCACCTCACCTAGTGGCCACCGACGAAAATAAGGTGCATCAATTTATCCAGGGTTTGAAGATGGATCTCTTACAAGGGATTACATACGAGGGATTTGACGAGGCCCCATACACAAAGGTGGTAGCTAAGGCTTATCAGTTGGAAGCCTTAGAGGCAAAGTCTCAGAGATATACATCAAAGAGAATCATGCAGGATGCCCCTCAGCAGCAACAACAACAACAAAAGGGACAGTTTGGGCAACCACGGCAGCACCAGAACAGAGGTGTCAAAAGACCAAATGAAGTTGCCATTTATCAGGACAAAGGGAAAAGACCTATGGGAGCTCCTCAGCTTCCTGTATGCCCACGTTGCCAGAGAAATCATACGGGAGAATGTAGGCTCTACACTGGCCAATGTTTCCGATGCGGCAAAGTAGGCCACCTTATGCGGGATTGCCCAATGCCCGACACCAGAACAGGTCAAGCCGTACCCAGAGTTTTTGCAATGATGGAAGATGTTGATGATGCTGATCTGCACACAGCAATCACAGGTACAATTTTGGTGTATGAGGTACCTGCTTATACTTTATGGGACACGGGGGCCACACATTCGTTTGTGGCCATGGACTTCGTAGATAGACAAAAGGTTAATTGCACGTCGTCAGATCAGCCCTACAACATTATGCTACCGTCCGGAGAGTTTATGCACTCCGAGCAGGTGGTACGGGGCGATATAGTGTCAGTAGGAGACCAGAAGTTGTACGCCAACCTTATCGTTATTGGTATGAAAGGGTACGATGTCATTCTGGGATGGACTGGCTGTTTAGACATCATGCCACCATCGACTGTAGGTCCAGGCTAGTGTCGTTTAAACGCCCGAATGAAGTAGAATTCTCTTATCAAGCGGTACCGAAGAAACACCGTATGCCTGTTATATCTACCTTGAAGGCTCGACGGCTGATGAAGTCAAGATGTATCGGATTTCTTGCCCACGTTGTGGATGTTCAAAGGCAAAATGAGGTGGAACTTCAAAACATTCCGGTAGTCCGGGACTTCTCAGAGGTTTTCTTAAATGACTTACCGGGATTGCCACCTGATCGTGAAATCGAGTTTGAAATTGATGTATATCCTGGTGCGGAACCAGTATCGAAGAATCCGTACCGTATGGCACCAATCGAGCTGAAGGAATTGAAGACTCAGCTGAAAGAGTTAGTGGACAAGGGTTTTGTACGCCCTAGCTTCTCTCCGTGGGGTGCTCCCGTCTTATTTGTTAAGAAGAAGGATGGGTCCCTACGGATGTGTATTGACTACCGTGAGTTGAACAAGTTGACGATTAAGAATAAGTACCCGTTGCCAAGAATCGATGATTTATTTGACCAATTACAAGGGGCTCGGGTATTTTCTAAGATTGACTTGTGTTCCGGTTATTACAGTTGAAGGTCAGAGCTGATGATATTCCAAAGACCGCCTTCAGGACCCGGTACGGGCACTACGAATTCTTAGTGATGTCGTTCGGGTTAACTAATGCTCCGACAGAATTTATGGACCTGATGAACAGGATATTCCAAGATGTCTTGGATAAATTTGTGATCGTTTTCATCGATGACATTCTGGTTTATTCCAGGAGTGAGGCCGAGCATGAGAAGCACTTGGCTATTGTACTGTCAATCCTAAAGCAGCATCAATTATATGCCAAACTATCAAAGTGTGAATTCTGGCTGAGTAGAATTAATTTCCTAGGCCACGTGGTGTCTGCAGAAGGAGTTTCGGTAGATCCAGCCAAGATTCAGGCCGTAAAAGATTGGCCAAAACCAAGGAATGCCAGCGAAAGTACGAAGCTTTATTGGACTAGCTGGTTATTACAGGAAATTCATTAAGGGATTTTCTGTGATAGCAAAACCCATGACCAGCTTAACAAGGAAGGACATCAAGTTCAGGTGGTCTGAAGCATGTGAGGTGAGCTTTCAGACACTTAAGTAGAAATTAACCACTGCTCCTCTGTTAGTATTGCCAGTTGAAGACGGCAAGTTCAGCGTATATTGTGATGCGTCGAAAATTGGCTTGGGATGTGTATTGATGCAAGAAGGAAAAGTGGTGGCATACGCATCCAGACAATTGAAGAACCACGAGCAAAACTACCCTACTCATGACTTGGAGTTAGCAGCAGTTGTCTTTGCACTGAAGGTATGGAGACACCACTTGTATGGGCAATCATGTGAGGTGTTTTCGGATCACAAAAGCTTGAAGTACATATTTACCCAAAAAGAGTTAAACATGAGGCAACGACGGTGGCTCGAATTTGTGAAAGACTATGACATCGAGATCAAATATCACCCGGGGAAAGCAAACGTGGTGGCTGATGCGTTGAGCAGGATGCCGGCTACTATGCAACCGGCCTTGATGGCCATGTCAATGCCTTTGAGGACAGAAATTCAGAGATTTGATTTGGAAGTGGTTTCTAAGCTGTCAGCCGTGTTGGCAGATCTAACATTACGACCAACTATTCTGGACAGAATTAAGGAAGCCCAGAAGACCAATTCAAAGGAGATGGTCGATATAGTGAGCAAGTTACCTATGGCTTCTTCCGATTTCAGTTATTCGGGAGATGGTATTCTGAAGTTCAAAGATAGGTGGTATGTTCCGAGAGATGAAGAGCTACGAAAGAACATCTTGTCGGAAGCCCACTCGTCTTCTTTCTCTGTGCATCTTGGAAGCACGAAGATGTATCAAGACTTGAAACTTCACTTCTGGTGGCCGAATATGAAGAATGAAGTGGCCAAATTTGTGGAGTCTTGCATGATATGTCAACAAGTCAAGGCTGAACATCAACGACTAGCTGGGACGCTTCAGCCTCTCCCGATTCCCGAATGGAAATGGGAGAATATTACGATGGATTTTGTTGTCGGCCTTCCGAGGACGGTTAAAGGCCATAACAGTATATGGGTCATTGTAGATAGACTAACCAAGTCGGCCCACTTTCTACCTGTGAAGACGACATTCTCTATGGACCAGTATGCAGAGTTATACATTGGTGAGATTGTCAAGTTGCATGGTATTCCAGTGTCAATTGTATCTGACCGGGATCCCAGGTTCACTTCCAGGTTTTGGAAAAGCTTGCAAAACTCCTTGGGTACAAAGCTGGATTTCAGCACGGCGTTTCACCCACAGACAGATGGACAATCTGAGAGAACAATTCAGATATTGGAGGACATGTTAAGGTCGTGCGTGTTGGAACTTCATGCTCCTTGGAGTAGATATTTGCCGTTAATTGAATTCGCTTATAATAACAGCTACCAGGCTACTATCGGCATGGCTCCATATGAAGCCCTCTATGGCAGAAAATGTAGATCTCCGTTATGTTGGGATGAAGTTGGAGAGTCCAGACTTGTCGGCCCTGAGATATTACAGCAGATGTCTGAGGTGATTGCTGTTATCAAACAACGAATCAACACTGCTATGAGTCGACAGAAAAGTTATGCAGATCGGAGACGGAGAGACTTGGAGTTCGCTGAAGGCGATGAAGTATTCCTGAAGGTGTCGCCTTTCAAAGGTGTAATGAGATTTGGCAAGAAATGGAAGCTCAGCCCACGGTTCATTGGACCTTTTCCCATTCTGAAGCGTGTGGGAAGTGTGGCTTACAAGCTACAGTTGCCAGCGTCAATGGATGGAGTTCATAATGTCTTCCATGTTTCGATGCTGAGAAAAGCGTACGAGATCCAACCCAAATAGTGGAACATGTGGACTTTGATATCATGCCGACGCTAACATATGAAGAAAGACCTATAAAGATATTGGATATGTCACTCAAAGTATTGCAAAACAGGGTGGTCCCATTAGTGAAAGTTTTGTGGCGCAATCATAACGTGGAGGAAGCCACATGGGAAAGGCAAGAAGATGTTAGAGCCCAATATCCGGATCTCTTTGCTTAGGCAAATTTTGGGGACAAAATTCCTGTTAAGATGGGTGGAATGTAACACCCGGCATTTTGCCTATGTGATAATTCCCCGAATATGTAAGCGGAATTTCTCCGATATTAATACAATGACTGTTTTTAATAAAATTGTCGACGTGTTTAATCGAACGAGGGTGATTCGTGAGACCGAATCGATTAACTAAATAATGTTTTAGTTAAAAACCAATGGAAGGACAAATTAGGAAGAAATTAAGGTTGGTGGGAGAAATCAAATGGATGATTGACACTTGGCAAACTTGTGGAAGAAGACAAGCCATGTATCCCATTTCCTTCTATTCCTCATACGTGAGACATTTCCCTCTCTGCTCTCTCTCATTTTCCTCTCTGCTTCTCTCTTTCGGTTGAAGAAAACCAACGCAAGGAGTTTCTTCCTTCTCTGATTTTCCTCCTGCTTTTTGGTCTAAGGTAATCATCTTAGATAGAAAACGATTTTTTAGTTTATTCATTTGCTAGTTTTGTGATGTTTAGGGTTAATGTCCGTTTATGCATGCTATAGGTTCGCGAACCAACGTTGTTGTGCGCGCATAGCTTGCTGCATTTCGGACAACAGGTAAGTTCATACGTATAGGTTTGGCCCTTAAGGCCCTACAATACGGAGGTACTAAGTTTTATGTTGTCGGGACTTCTGTTGGGTAGTTAAGCCATAGGTTATGTTTTAGGTTAAGTGTGTTCTGTTTTATATTCTGCTTATTATTCTGTTGCCTGTCTATGAATGTTCATGCATACACGTTTTTCTCTGAAAGTCATGAAAAGGTTTTCTGTACACTGTTTGAAGTTAAGTAAGATAAAACCTGTAATGAAATGTATGGTTAAGTGTGGATGAGGACTGACATCCTTTTATGTACTCCTGTTATGTCCTGTTGTGGCATGTACTCCTGTTGCGCCAGCTCTTCCTCCCACTTATACCTTCCTGTCCAGTGAAATGTAATGTAATGTTCATGTATTTAAAAAGGATTCATGCATAGCACGTTCATCACTCTGCATTGTATGTTCTTGCTGAGCTCTAGGCTCATAGATGAACTCCCTGTTGTAGGTACGGATACTCCAGATGAGGACCTTGTGCCTCAAATTGACGAGCTGATGTAGTTGGAGGATCGGGCTCACGGGGTTTGGTTGTTGCAGTCAGACAAAAGTTAATCCTGTGAGAATGTGTTTTCTGAAGTTATGTCCAATATTGTACCATCTTTTGAAGTCTAAAAACATTTGAAACGTAGGTCCAGTTCTGTACTACTTTGTGGAAAACGATGTATGGAACCTGTATTGATGTTTAAAACCTCTGTATTTGACAGTTGAATTATGTTTTGAAGTATTCTGGAATTTGTTTAGAATATTTTCTGTTAGTCTGTGCATGGATAGTTTCTGGTTTTAGAGCTATCCATGTAGTGTGATCTTTCTTAAGTTCATGTTATGCCTTCTATTGTGTTCGAGAACCATGTTTTGAATTGGTTTGAGAATCTGAGATTTTATGTTTTCTGTTTTTCTGCTCTCTGTTGGTATGTCTTTCTGTTAAAGAGTTGTCAAATTCCGCCTTGAAAATTTAGTCATCCGCCCCAGTTATATGCCTTAGTCATCCGCCCCAGTCAAAGTCAATTCTATCATCCGCCCCAGTTATATGCCTTAGTCATCCAGCCCTTGCATTACGTCTTCCGGCTGATGTCAGCATAAGTCTTCCGCCCAGTTTAAAACTCCATCTTCCGGCTGACGTCACCCAAGTCTTCCACCCAGTGCATTATATCCTCCTGTTTTTAAAATCAGTAAAACATTAAAAAATATGTTTAATCACCCAAAACACTTTCTATCCACTATCCAGTTTCCAACATCCGTATAACGTTCTAACAAATTTCTATCCAAAATAACCCAAAATACCTATGAACGTCCCCACGGGTCAAATCACGCTCCGACTGCCAGCGCACCTCCCACGGGCCCATCCGCCCCAGTTATATGCCTTAGTCATCCGCCCCAGTTATATGCCTTAGTCATCCGCCCCAGTTATATGCCTTAGTCATCCGCCCCAGTTATATGCCTTAGTCATCCGCCCCAGTTATATGCCTTAGTCATCCGCCCCAGTTATATGCCTTAGTCATCCGCCCCAGTTATATGCCTTAGTCATCCGCCCCAGTTATATGCCTTAGTCATCCGCCCCAGTTATATGCCTTAGTCATCCGCCCCAGTTATATGCCTTAGTCATCCGCCCCAGTTATATGCCTTAGTCATCCGCCCCAGTTATATGCCTTAGTCATCCGCCCCAGTTATATGCCTTAGTCATCCGCCCCAGTTATATGCCTTAGTCATCCGCCCCAGTTATATGCCTTAGTCATCCGCCCCAGTTATATGCCTTAGTCATCCGCCCCAGTTATATGCCTTAGTCATCCGCCCCAGTTATATGCCTTAGTCATCCGCCCCAGTTATATGCCTTAGTCATCCGCCACCCAGTGCATTACGTCTTCCGGCTGATGTCAGCATAAGTCTTCCGCCCAGTTTAAAACTCCATCTTCCGGCTGACGTCACCCAAGTCTTCCACCCAGTGCATTATATCCTCCTGTTTTTAAAATCAGTAAAATATTAAAAATATGTTTAATCACCCAAAACACTTTCTATCCACTATCCAGTTTCCAACATCCTATAACGTTCTAACAAATTTCTATCCAAAATAACCCAAATACCTATGAACGTCCCCACGGGTCAAAATCACGCTCCGACTGCCAGCGCACTCCCACGGGCCTCCTCCCTCAACATGCTCATACATCAGGCGGAGGGACGTCTTCCTCACCTGTCTCAATATCACCTACACCATAGAATTAAACACGTGAGCTAGAGGCTCAGTAAATCTAAGTGAATGCAAATGTATGCTATGCTATGCTCTTTCAAACTATGCATTCTTTTCATTTCATTTCATTTCTTTCTTTAGGTTTCTATGGGTCACCCGGGGCTTCACTCTCGTTAGATAGGAGCGGCACATCCTGCGATTGGATAGCCCCTCGGATCTAACCGGGGGGAAAGCATGCTTCCTACGACAGCCATGCCTGAACCACCGCCAACGGCGTGACTATCTCTGTGTTCAATTACATTTTTGTTAACTTTTTCCATGAAAACGTGCTTTGAAATTCATTTTGCATGCGTGCTTAGAAAACAATGCATGGATATGCTCAATACGATGACAATAGTAGAACAATGAAAACAAAGCATCAACAATCAACGAACACTACAATTAACAGCCTAACCAAACGTAAGCTAGCTACCCGTTCTCAATACCCCACAAACAAGCATCACCAATTTCCTCGATCAACGACTATTCTCACGGTGTAGGCCTAGATGGCCAAACAAAGTCACAGAGACTTACCTTGCGTCCGTCGTATACCGAGCTTCGTCCACAAATGCTTGTTCACCTATAACATTTCACAATATACTTATTAAATCGAGTCTAAAATCATCAAACACCAAAATTACTAACTCCTAACTAAAGAAAAATCTCCTAAACTCTATTTTAGTTCGTTGAGACATTTCGTCGAGCAATTCGCGTTCGAGAATCACCACACCTCCATTAATGGAGGTTTTTAAGCTCCAACTTAGCCACATTTCCAATACGACTCAATAAACCGACAAACTAAGCTCCGATAATCATCAATACGTCTATTGGAGGCATAAATAAGCTCAACCTATAAATTTCAAACATCGATTCACGTTTTCACGAAAACTCTAATGAACCTTATTCGTTTTAAACCTTAGAAATCAATACCTAACGTTCCAAATGTGTAGAGCCTTACCTAGAGAGCGAAGACGATGAAGAAACGTGAAGAGTCGCCGGAGATTGGAAGGAAATCGTCGCCGAAAATGATGAATCGCCGGAGAAGAGGAGAAGAGTCGCGCCAAAGGAGGGAGAGAAAGTGGAGTTGGTGTGAGTGAGGGGAAAAGAGTGATAATTTGATTTTTAATTAAAATTGGCTTGTGCATTTACCAAATCACCCTTCCATTTGATTTCAATTTCTTCTTCCAATTGTCTCGTTATTTAACTAACGATCCGATTCTCCAAAATTCTCATATTTTACCTTAAATTTCAATTTATTATTACGGCTTCGTTAAAACTTTTCGTTCGGAAAACGACTTAATTTGACATATTTACAAAATTGCCGTTTATATTGGAATAAAATTAAATCCCGTAAAGCCGGGTGTTACATTCCACCCACCTTAACTGGAATTTTGTCCTCAAAATTTAGCTATACAAATAGTTCAGGATACTTTAGCATCATATCCTGTTGTCTCTCCCAGGTAGCCTCCTCAACATCGTGGTTCCTCCACAAAACCTTTACCAGAGGAATCTCCTTATTGCGCAATACCTTAATAGAAGACTCCAGGATTCGTACTGGCCTTTCTTCATAGGTCAGCGTTGGTTGCACTTCAATCTCCCGCGTTTCGATGACGTGTGACGGATCACGTACACATTTTCTGAGCATAGACACGTGGAACACATCGTGAATACCTTCCATAGACGCCGGGAGTTGCAATCTGTACGCCATAGTCCCAATCCTCTCTAGAATAGGAAATGGCCCCACAAAACGAGGGTTCAACTTGCCTCGCCTCCCAAATCGCATAATGCCTTTGAACGGAGAAATCTTCAAATACACTTCATCACCTTTTTTAAACTGTAATTCTCTCCGTCTGGTGTCAACATAACTCTTTTGGCGGCTTTGTGCAATCTCTATGCGTTGTCTAATAACAGCGATCTTCTCCGCCGTTTGTTGCAAAATATCTGGGCCAACAATGCTAGCTTCGCCTACCTCATCCCAATATAGTGGAGACCTGCATTTTCGACCATACAGCGCCTCATACGGAGCCATGCCAATAGTAGCCTGGAAGCTGTTGTTGTACGAAAACTCAATCAATGGCAGATATCGGCTCCACGAGCCCTGAAACTCTAGCACGCAAGCTCTAAGCATATCCTCAAGAATCTGATTTGTTCTTTCTGTCTGTCCGTCAGTCTGAGGATGAAATGCCGTGCTAAAATTCAACTGAGTTCCCATTGCCTTATGTAAACTCTTCCAGAACTTCGAGGTAAACCGGCATCTCTATCAGAAACAATAGAGATGGGCACTCCGTGTAGTCTGACAATCTCCTGTATGTACAGGTCAGCTAGCTGATCCATAGAATAAGTCATTTTTACTGGCAGGAAGTGGGCCGTCTTTGTCAAACGGTCCACAATCACCCATATACCATCGTGCCCCTTCGTCGTCCTCGGGAGCCTAACTATGAAATCTGTGGATATTTGCTCCCATTTCCACTCTGGAATAGGCAGTGGCTGTAGGGTTCCAGCTGGCCTTTGATGTTCTGCCTTAACCTGTTGGCAAATCAAGCAAGTTTCCACGTACCTGGCAATTTCTCTTTTCATGTTAGGCCACCAAAAATGTTGTTTCAAGTCTCTATACATTTTGGTGCTCCCCGGATGCACTGAATACGCCGAGGAGTGTGCCTCAGTTAAGATCTCCTTTTTCAACTCATCATCGTTAGGCACGTACCACCTGTGCCTAAATTTCAACACTCCGTCATCTGTTAGGTTAAATTCAGTCGAATCCTCTGATGTCATGCTCATTCTATGCCTTTCACACTCTAAATCGCTTTGTTGAGCCACTCGTATCCTGTCCAAGATCGTCGGTCTAAGAGAAATGTTCGTAAGCATGCTGGACAATTCTGCCACTATCTCCACATCGAACTTCTCAATCTCAGACCTCAACATTACCGACATTGATGCGAGCGAAGGCTAGCTT
The DNA here is from genome assembly GCA_022432975.1 of Begonia masoniana. Classification (NCBI taxonomy): domain Eukaryota; kingdom Viridiplantae; phylum Streptophyta; class Magnoliopsida; order Cucurbitales; family Begoniaceae; genus Begonia; species Begonia masoniana. The sequence goes on along the minus strand of CM039503.1, from coordinate 47,945,976 downwards.
GAAGTAGGCATTCGGCTCAAGGCATCAGCTACTTTATTTGCCTTTCCTGGGTGGTATTTAATTTCAAAATCGTAATCCTTAACGAACTCCAACCACCGTCGCTGTCGCATATTTAGTTCTTTCTGCGTAAATAGATACTTTAAGCTCCTGTGATCTGAAAACACCTCACACTGCTGCCCATACAGATAGTGTCTCCAGATTTTTAACGCAAAAATGACCGCTGCAAGCTCAAGGTCGTGTGTCGGATAATTTTGCTCATATGGCTTCAACTGTCTAGAAGCATAGGCAATGACTCTGCCCTCCTGCATCAATACACATCCCAGTCCGATCCTCGAGGCATCACAGTAGATACTGAACTTATCGCCCTCAACTGGCAGTGTAAGAACTGGAGCTGTAGTCAATCTCCGTTTCAGTTCCACAAAGCTCCTTTCACAGGCACGAGACCATACAAACTTCTCATTCTTTCTCGTCAATCGGGATAGAGGGACTGCTATCTTTGAAAACCCCTCAATGAATTTCCTGTAATATCCAGCTAAACTAAGAAATCCTCGTACCTCTCGTACATTCTTAGGCTGTGGCCATTGCTTGACAACCTCAATTTTTGCTGGATCAATTGAGATTCCCTCCTGAGATATGATATGACCAAGAAAACTTACTTGATCAAGCCAAAATTTGCACTTAGAAAACTTCGGATATAACTGGTGTTGGCACAAAGTTCCTAAGAACAATCCGTAGATGCTCCTCATGCTCCTTCTTTGTTTTAGAATAGACCAGAATGTCATCTATAAAAACAACGACGAATCTGTCCAAATACTCTTTGAAGACGCGGTTCATCATATCCATAAACGCTGCAGGAGCATTTGTAAGTCCAAAAGACATCACAAGAAATTCGTAATGTCCATACCTCGTTCGGAACGCTGTCTTTTCAATATCTTCTTTTCGGACCTTCAACTGATAATAACCCGAGCGTAGGTCAATCCTAGAAAACACTCGGGCACCCTGCAGTTGGTCAAATAGATCATCAATTCGGGGCAGTGGATACTTGTTTTTCACGGTCAATTTATTTAACTCTCGATAATCAACGCACATCCTGAGAGTTCCGTGCTTTTTCTTTACAAATAGGACTGGCGCGCCCCAAGGAGAAAAGCTGGGTCGAATAAACCCTTTGTCTAATAATTCCTCCAACTGTGACTTCAGCTCCTTCAATTCAGCAGGTGCCAATCTATACGCATTCTTGGATACAGGTGCTGAACTCGGATAAACATCAATTACAAACTCGATCTCCCGATCAGGTGGTAGTCCGGGAAGATCGTCGAGAAAAATCTTTGAGAATTCCTTAACAACTGGAAGATCATCCGGTTTCAACTTATCAAATAGTCGAGTATCAATCACCGTGGCCACAAAAATCGAGCACCCATCCTTAAATTGTTCTCTGGCTATCATCGAACAAGTGGTAGGTCGCCCGCTCAACCTATTCATTGCCTGAAAAGTGAACTCAACTTTGTTCGGGGGGCGGAAAGTCACCATCCCGGACCTGCAGTCAATTGTGGCGCAATGGCGTGCAAGCCAATCCATCCCTAAAATAAGATCATATACCTCTATACCCATAACTATCAACCGGGCGTAGAGGGTATTGTTTCCCACAGAGACGACGTTGCCCTGGAAAACCTGATCAGATTGCATACTCGCTCCTGAAGGCAGCATTACTCTATACTCGCACTCTGCTAACTCAGATACTAGCCCCAATCTAATCATACAAGCAGTTGAAATGAAGGAGTGCGTAGCTCCTGTATCTATCAAAGAAAATACCGGTACACCCATGACTAGAATAGTACCTGCTATGACAGATGGTTGTGCCTCGTCGTCGACATCTCCAGGCTCAATAAATGCGAAGATCCTTGGCATAACTCTTCGCTGATCTCGGCCTGTTGATTTCTGCCTGACCGACTTCGGTCCAACAATGGGCAATTCATGGCATAGTGGCCAACCTCTCCGCATCGGTAACAACTGTTGGTACCCACCCGACACTCGCCAAAATGTTCTTTCTGGCATTTAGGACAAACAGGCTTCTGTGCAGCCCCCTGAACTTGCTTTCCTTTTCCCTGTTCATTCCCTTCTTCATGAGGTCTTTTGACGCCTCGTTGTTGTTGTCCTCTGGGTTGCCAACCCCTATTCCGTATCTGAGGCTGAATCTCCCGAAAGAAACCTTTGGCAGGCTCTCTCGGCTTAACACATGTCAATTCAGCAGCCTCAAACTCCAGAGCTCTCGCTGCAATCTCCTCATAAGGCACATCTAGAATACCAGACACTATAATGTTCTTTCGGATCTCCCTGTTCAGTCCATCCATAAATTGTTGCACCTTTTCTTCATTATCACTGACTAGGCGTGGTGCAAACTTGGATAAAGCTTCAAACTTTCTGATATACTCTGTCCACCGTACTAGTCTGTTTCAATTGTGTAAACTCAGCTCTCTTTGCCGCCCTCACTGTACGGCTGAAATACTTCTCAAAGAACACGGTTTTAAACCGTTCCCACCTTATCAGAGCCACGTCCATCGTAGCCTTAACAGAATCCCACAAAGACCGGGCATCCAGTGCTAGGTGGAAAGTGACGCACTCAACCTTCTCGGCATTGTCTACTTTGGCATACGCCAACATATCCTCCATTTTTCGAACCCACTCCTCAGCAATAGAGGGGTCCGTAGATTGCCCGTTGAATATCGGAGGCCTTAGCTTTTGGAATCTCTCCATGCTTTGACCATTAGGGACGACTATTTCCTGAGCCCTCCGATTCTCCTGAACCAAGTCCGCAATCTGTTGGGCTTGTCGATCCATATGTTGGGATTGACGATCGAGTAAGTCTGTTAGCCTATCCATGGCATCATCTCTGGCGTCCCTACCTCGAACCATTTTCTATAATCTCCTATAAAAGTTAAACAAATAATCCTAAGAAATCAAATTTAAATAAAGCAATTAAACGTACTTACAGTTGATGAAGGATGTCCGCGTAGTGGCTGAGCAGTCGTGCAGTCTACAGAACCGTTTTTAAGACCCGGGGGCTCTGATACCATAACTGTAACGACCCTTACCCGTACCCTAGTTTTTCCGTACAAATTTTTCATTTTCTTATTCACTTAACGCGTATAACTGTAAACCTGACTTTTGTGCAGAAATAACACTTTAAAAATTGAAATTGAAATTGTTAACGGCGTTGGAAATTTTCTTTGAAAACTATCTAAAATAAACTTAAAAACATTAACTAAACCTTTAATTATTTAAAAGAAAACAATAAAATATAAATTCTTTTTTTTTTTTTAATAAAAAGGCATGTTCTGCCATCTTTGGCAGAACAAGTGGCGATTGCTCATAGCGAGCAATCGCCAATAGGCGATTGGTATATTACCCAGCGATCGCCAATGGCGATCGCTAGGCAATAGGTGGCGATTATTCGCCACCTTCTCTGGATTTCTCCAGAGAATGGTGAACTCCCTTGGCGCTTCAAGCAGAGGGAGGGGCGATTGTTCTCCTCCCTCAGGCGACTATTCGCCACTGCCTCTGGATTTTGAAATCCAGAGGCTGCTTTTCTTAACCCACTTCACGCCCTGCACACACATTTATACAAATTCTCTAACTTTTCCATTCCTTTATCACTCTCCTTTTCATACATTTCACAAAAACACGTTCCTACACAATAACACTATCACTAGCATACATTTCACTCAATACCTATTACCCGTTCGCCGACTCAAAACACAAAGCACCTTAAAACGTCACCAATTTCTTAAAATAAAACGCGTGGATCCATTTGTAAATTTAACATATCCTCCTGTTTTTAAAATAAATAAAACATTACAAAATATGTTTAGTCACCCAAAACACTTTCTATCCACTATCCAGTTTCCAACATCCTATAACGTTCTAACAAATTTCTATCCAAAATAACCCAAATACCTATGAACGTTCCCACGGGTCAAAATCACGCTCTGACTGCCAGCGCACTCCCACGGGCCTCCTCCCTCAACATTCTCATACATCAGGCGGAGGGACGTCTTCCTCACCTGTCTCAATGTCACCTACACCATAGAATTAAACACGTGAGCTAGAGGCTCAGTAAATCTAAGTGAATGCAAATGTATGCTATGCTATGCTCTTTCAAACTATGCATTCATTTCATTTCATTTCATTTCTTTCTTTAGGTTTCTATGGGTCACCCGGGGCTTCACTCTCGTTAGATAGGAGCGGCACATCCTGCGATTGGATAGCCCCTCGGATCTAACCGGGGGGAAAGCATGCTTCCTACGACAGCCATGCCTGAACCACTGCCAGCGGCGTGACTATCTCTGTGTTCAATTACATTTTTGTTAACTTTTTCCATGAAAACGTGCTTTGAAATTCATTTTGCATGCGTGCTTAGAAAACAATGCATGGATATGCTCAATACGATGACAATAGCAGAACAATGAAAACAAAGCATCAACAATCAACGAACACTACAATTAACAGCCTAACCAAACGTAAGCTAGCTACCCGTTCTCAATACCCCACAGACAAGCATCACCAATTTCCTCGATCAACGACTATTCTCACGGTGTAGGCCTAGATGGCCAAACAAAGTCACAGAGACTTACCTTGCGTCCGTCGTATACCGAGCTTCGTCCACAAATGCTTGTTCACCTATAACATTTCACAATATACTTATTAAATCGAGTCTAAAATCATCAAACACCAAAATTACTAACTCCTAACTAAAGAAAAATCCCCTAAACTCTATTTTAGTTCGTTGAGGCATTTCGTCGAGCAATTCGCGTTCGAGAATCACCACACCTCCATTAATGGAGGTTTTTAAGCTCCAACTTAGCCACATCTCCAATACGACTCAATAAACCGACAAACTAAGCTCCGATAATCATCAATACGTCTATTGGAGGCATAAATAAGCTCAACCTATAAATTTCAAACATCGATTCACGTTTTCACGAAAACTCTAATGAACCCTTATTCGTTTTAAACCTTAGAAATCAATACCTAACGTTCCAAAAGTGTAGAGCCTTACCTAGAGAGCGAAGACGATGAAGAAACGTGAAGAGTCGCCGGAGATTGGAAGGAAATCGTCGCCGAAAATGATGAATCGCCGGAGAAGAGGAGAAGAGTCGCGCCAAAGGAGGGAGAGAAAGTGGAGTTGGCGTGAGTGAGGGGAAAAGAGTGATAATTTGATTTTTAATTAAAATTGGCTTGTGCATTTACCAAATCGCCCTTCCATTTGATTTCAATTTCTTCTTCCAATTGTCTCGTTATTTAACTAACGATCCGATTCTCTAAAATTCTCATATTTTACCATAAATTTCAATTTATTATTACGGCTTCGTTAAAACTTTTCGTTCGGAAAACGGACTTAATTTGACATATTTACAAAATTGCCGTTTATATTGGAATAAAATTAAATCCCGTAAAGCCAGGTGTTACATACTAACAAACAAGAGAATCATGTATTATGGATTTCATTGTATCAATGTTAGCATTTCCAGCTACTCATTTAACTTATTCTCAAAATACAAAGGTTGTGTAATGTAGCTCGTACCAAACTATACTGAGTAAATTAAAGAATAAATTGAAATATTATGATAAAATTAATTGTTCTTCATTTAATAGATATTATAAGAACAATATAATTTAATTTGGTCTAGTCCTATATAATCATATTATATAAAATACAATCACTTTATGTCACTACATATATAGTCGAGATTTGACTATACGTTCTTAACGAAGTGAAATGTATTTATGAATTTATTAATTTGAAGATCATATACTTCAAATATAAGTCATGGACTAATGTGATTATTTTTTTTAATTTACTCTCACATATATCAACATATATGTAAATTTAAAATTACAAAAATAATCAATATTTTTTCTTTAAATTTATAAAAAAATATCGTATAATACAAAAATAAAAATTAATCATAAAAAAATATTTATTTATTTATTATATGCAATAAAAATGTTGATAACATTGGTCATGTTATACTGGAAACCATAAATCCTCCAAATAACCAATCGCATTTGACTCGTCCTTGACTCACTTTTCGTTTGCTTTCTTTTTCTGACTCGACTCGCTTGAGAGTGTAGTCCCTAAACCCAGTTGAAATTCTCTCGAATATGTCGCCGGAGAAGATTTGGCTTCCGCAACCGACATCTGGATCTTAAAACCTTACGATCAATGATTGAATCGAAAGGTTTGTTTGTTTCGATGATCGTGCCAGTTTTTCCCACCGAAAACACGATAGGTGTTGGATCCGCCATTAGTATGACGCTCGAGTTTTATGTGAAGCTTTTGTCTGTTATTTTGGAAGCTCGTGAGTTATAGAAAGACAGATAGAGAAATGAACAGAACCCGCCTCTATTTCTTCGGCTAAAATCTCCACTGCCATTAATGGTGTCAAAATACTGGTTTCTTTTCAGTGTAGTATAAGTATTAGTGTGACGACCCAAAACCGAACCCGATCGGAGTCCGGGATCGAAGCCATCACTTCCGGGACAGATAACGGAAAACAGTGACTATTTTCTTTGAACAGATCGGTCAAAATAGTGGACATTATACTTTTAAAATATTTACAGAGAAACAGAATCGAATGACAGGAAACATGCACTGTCATCGCAAACCCTATAAACGTAACTTTACAGAGAGGGAGAAATTACAGTGAGTAACAAAAAACATTTACAGGGAGAGAGAGAGAGAGTTCTCGAGTGAAGCGGAAAATAGAAATGAATGTAATTTAAAAGAATTCAGGCTGGCGGAAGACTTAGTATAAAAAGAGCTTCGGTGGATTAAATAAAACAAAAGTGTACAGTGATAATCGGAAGGAGGAGAAGTAAAACTGGGCAGAAGGTAAAAGCTATCGGTGGATGCAGATATAACAAAAGATGAACAGTGCTAATCGGTGGATGTGAACTATAAACAAGAATTGAGTTCACCGGTAGGAACAGATAGTAAACGAAATCGGTAGAAGGAGATGACGTCAACCGGAAGATGGATGACGTCACCGGTGGCTGCAGGCAGTGAACGAAATCGGTAGCAGGAGATGACGTCAGTCGGAAGATGGATGACATCACCGGTGGATGCAGGCAGTGAACGAATTCGGTAGAAGGAGATGACGTCAGCCGGAAGATGGATGATGTCATCGGTGGATGCAGACAATAAACGAGATCGGCAGGAGGAAAAAAAACTAAGGCAAAATCACTGTTTGGCGGTGGATGTGAATAAGACAAAATGTGAACAGTGACTATCGGTGGATGTATGCTTAAAGCAGCAGTGAACGTGATCAGAAGATGCAGCTTTTAAGGCAAAACTTGACAACTTTAACAGGAAGTCATAGGAACAGAAAACTTCAAACAGAAGGCATAAGGGCTTCAAACCTTCAAACCCGATTCTAAACACAGTTTTAAAACATACATGGGAACATGATAGAAGTTAGAAAACCTAACAGAAGATCAAGAAAACAACTGCATGGATTATTCCAAAACCAGAGACAATCCATGCACAGATTATCAGAGAATATCCCAAACAAATTCCAGAATACTCTAGAATACAAACTTAACTGTCAAATACAGCGGTTTTAAACATTGAAACAGAATCTATACATTGTTTCAATGTTTCAAAGACAGTACAAAACTTAACATGTATTTATAGAAACTCCCAAAACAGATGTTTTCTACAGGGCTTTTGACACAAAGACCAGAATTTCATAAAACTTTACAATATAAACTATATTTTAAAAACTTGAACCTCATAACAGAATTATGTCTAACTGCAGCAACCACCCTGTGAGCTCGATCCACCAGTTACATCAGATCGTCATTTTGAGGAACAAAGTCCTCGGTTTCAGGTTCAGTACCTACATCAGAGAGTTCACCTATGAGTCTAAAACTCAGTAAGGACATAATCAGAATGCAGTGATGCAAAATGCTATGCATGCAGTTTTTCAGAAATACGGTGACAGTACAGAGCGTTAAGTTACAGTGGTAGTAGAATTAAGTGGAGCTTATAGGGGAACTGACAAATAGTGGGGGAGGGGGATGGTGCACTATCAGGCACATTCAGGGATACAGTACAGTAAACGGTAAACAGTAAACAGTTCTGGGGCCAGTCCCCGTCTCGCACTTAACCTGGTACATTTCAGTCAGATTTTATCTTGTTTAGTTTCAAACAGTGTACAGAAAACATTTGCATGTCTTTCAGAGAAAACGTGTATGCATGAACGGTGCTTGAACTTAAACAGGCAGACAGCAGAAATAAGACAACAGAAAGTAAATCGAAGCCAGACATTTCAGAACATAGACTATAGCCTTTCTACCCAAAACAACCCGACAGAACAGAAATACCTAGTACCTCCATGATGTAGGGCCTTAAGGGCCAACCTACGGGTATGAACTTACCTGTTATCCTCGATGCAGTTCGCCGGAAAGTCTCAGAAATGTTCGAACCTGTACATGTACGTTCAGAAAATAAACAAGCTGCAAATGCTAACAAATAATTCAGAAGAGTCTGTTCCAAACTCATTCAAACCCTTAGAAAATAAACTAGTGTGTTTTCATCCAAAGACAGTGAGTTTTTCACAAAATACCATAACCCTAAACTTCGGGAAAAACCCATATTAAACTTGTCCAAACTTGTTAGCATTAGTAGATGTTTACCTTAGCGGAGGAGCAGAAGAAAATCTGAGGAGATCGAAGTAAATCTTCGATGGTTGCTTGTCGACTGGAAGAGAGAATACCGAGAAGAGAATGGAGAGAGAGCAGAGCAGAGAAGTGAAGAGGATCTCGCGTGGGAGGAAGAACTTAACTTCCTCAACAAGCTGCCATGTGTCAGCTATCCATTGACTATCTCCCACCAACCTTAATTTCTCCCCAATTTGCCCTTCCATGCATTTTAAACTTAGCGTTAGTTTGGTTACAAATTGGTTTGGTTCACCCCACACTACATGCTCCAAAACTTCACAACAAAATAGTTATTGTATTTATGGCAATTTAAATCCATACAATAATTCAACAGATTATTACAAGGCAAAAATATCGGGTGTTACAATTAGTCGATTTGTTCCTCTTCAAAACCATATCATCAGACTTATTCTTCTTCTTCGCCATCAAAGATGAAACCCAAATCCTCCTCAGGTAAGGATACTCATGAAATTTAGTGAACTCTTCAACTTCAAAAGGCTATAACTTTTGTTACGGATATCAAAATCGTTATTAAAAGATATCAAATCAAAACTCCTGTAGAGTCCCACGACTTGTAACAAGGGTTTATCCGTGACCGACTAATATACCCACGGTCCCGATCCATCGTGCACAAGTCAAGGTACGTAATTATTTATTTATTTTATCTATCTAATGGACTTGTGGAATTTTGTAGGTAAGTGGATTCTCAAGGCTTGAAAAGAATTAATGAAAAAGTAATTTGTTTTCCTTTTGTAACACCCTGTTCTATCAAACCGATTTTCTTTTCTTTTTTTAGATTAATGGCACACTTTATATGTTTATAATAAAGGTAGGGTTAATGCATGTCTAGGCAAGGGCATAAGGGTAATTGAAAATTTGAAAGTGGATAACGTATTTAAAGAAAGGAGTTTTGGGTTTAATGCACTCTAACTGCCACTATTTCCTATTTTCCCTCTCGGCCTTCAGCTCTCCAGCAGAAACCTCTGGGCGATTTCTTTCTTGCTCGACTCTCTTTCAACTTAGATATGTTTTTCCTCATTCTCTTGCGTTTTAGCAGTTAGATAACTGAGGGAGTACAATGTGAGGATTTCAAGAATGCTGTAGATGAGAGTAGGTTCGGGTTTTTGGGGATAAATGGAAATGTGCAAGCAGTAGAATTTCAAACTGGTTTCCTTGTTCTTCTGGTTAATTTTTGGTAAAGTTTAGTGAAGGTTTGATTGATGTTCTGTTATGAACTTAGGTGAGCGAGCTTCTAAAGTAGCTTACAGCCGAGCGATTTCCAAGAGAGCCAGATAAGTAAAGTTTGCTAGTGCCTTCGGGCCTACATCACAAAACAGTAGGATTATGTGTGTTTGAATGTTTGTATGTCATGCATCATATTTTGAAAATTTATGCGAAAATGAATTTACATGAAATGACATGGTAAGGAATGAACAGATTGTAACAGTTGTTAAGGGAACTAATCCGCCCCTTAACCAAGAGAGAGAATGTATGACTTTGGGAGAAATGATCCAAACCCCAATTTCACAGGGGGATCTGAACAGTTTGTTAAGGGAACTAATCTGCCTCTTAACCAAGAGAGAGGATGTATGACTTTGGGAGAAGTGATCCAACTCCCAATTTCACAGGGGGATCAGATAAAAAATGATGCATATGCAACTGAGATGAGAAAGTAGAAACCGCATATTTAGGAGTTTATGTTTCAGCATTTCATTTCATTATCGCTTTACTTACTTAGCATTAGGCTAATAGATGAGTTTTGTGATGTAGGTGAAAAAGTGACAGCAGGTGCGTTCACTGGGTTTGCTGAGGACTAGTTTGGTTGGAGGAGTGCATCTATGTAACAATCTGGCAACTGATGGGGCGGTTTAACTGGTGTTAGTGGATGAGAAGGTTTAGTGAACTATGTGATTCAAGTTAAGTATGTTGTGAGTTTCCATGACAGTGGTAGTTTTGATGTTTGAATTCAATTTGAGACTTTTCTGATAATGATACTCTGTTGGATTTAATAGTGGTGTTTACTAGAGTTTGGAGCAATACACGAATTTAAATAGTTTGAACGATTTTTAGTAAAATGCTCAAATTCTTTTGGTAGTCGGAGTTTTCTTTGTTAGAGTGAAAATGTCGCTATGCTGTTTTCGTTGAGGATTTTTGATCTATCGGTAGATGAAGTCCATCGGCAGATGTAGGGTTGTTGTTCTGTTATCTATCGGCAGATGTTTTCAGTAAAGTCATCGGATTATGTCTTCAGTAGAAGCCATCGGAAGAAATAAGTAGAAAATTTGTCGTTTTGTAAGCGGATGATGTCGAGTAATTTATCCATCGGATGATGAAGGTAAAAGTCTTTTGTCGTTTAGTGATCGGTGGATGTTGGGTATTAAACCTATCGGATGATGTAGTAGAAGTTTTGTCGTTTTGTGATCGGTATACGTAGTTTGTTCTTTCGGAAGACGTGAGTAAAAGAGTTGTCGTCTTGTGGTCGGCAGAGGCTGGATGAACGAATCATCCGGCTGACGTCATCGGTAGATGCGAGTAGCAAAACTTGTCACTTTGCGTTCGGAAGAAGTTGGATGAACGATTCATCCGGCTGACGTCATTAGTGGAAACTTCGGTTTTGTTTCTGCCCTTTTTGTTGACTTTGTTTAGCGGATGATGTGTTTGACTTTTATGAACTTTAAGTATTTCACGCGTAAGCCTTCATCTCTTCCGGCCAAATTATTTTCCTAAAATTTTAACGGATTATTCGAACACTGCTTATAGTTTTGTTTAACTTTGCTTTGCTCAAAGATTTTTCCGCTGCAAGTTTTTTTTTTGTGGTTTTAGCAAACGTTCAAATTTGACTTTCGAGCGAAGTTTTAAATTTAGTCCAAAATTTTCTAGTTATGTTCGGGTTTATGAGTAACGAATTGAGTTTAGAAACTCGGGGTATTACAGTATGGTATCAGAGACATTCAGTTAAACCGTTCAAAAGATTACTCATCAGTGCCGATTGTCGCATGGGAGTACTCCAACAACTGTAAGTGTTCATGTTAACCTTAGTTATTAGATGTTTATGAGAGTAGTTAACCTTGAACAGGAGTATAGAAAATGGCTAGACGACCAGGAAGACCAAGAGTACCAAGAGAGATGCCCAACTTGAGAACTGAAGAAGATCCTAGCGTGATTAGGCAGCTGACAGAATTGGTGCGTCAGCAGTCTGATCAGTTAGGAGTGCTGTTGAACCGAGAGGTACAAGGAAGTGCCAACTCAAGTTCTAGCAATGAACATGCTGGAGATAGATTCAGGAGGCTACGACCAACTACGTTTGATGGACAGTCATCTGATCCGGTTATTGCTGAAGGATGGCTTAGAAAGATTGAGAGTATGTTTAGGTGCGCCAACATTGGAGAAGGAGACAAGGTCACGTTGGCAACGTTTCATTTGGCTGGTGATGCTCAACTCTGTTGGGAAACAATAGAGACCACCACTGATGTCTTGGCGATGCCTTGGTCGCAATTCAAAGACATTTTCTACGAGAAGTATTTTAACAGTACTGTCCAAACTACAAAGAAGTTGGAATTTCTAAAGTTGAAGCAGACAGGGTCTGTGGCCAAGTACAGTAGGCAGTTCGAGTCCCTGTCCAGGTTTGCTGGACATTTTGCTCACAGGGACGATGATAAGGTGTTCAAATTTGCGCATGGGCTGAAGCCAGAAATTTACCGAGGAGTTAAATTTTATGGTATTAAAGGCTTGTCATTCAGTGAAGTTGTATTTACTGCTCTGGAAGTGAAGAAGCTAAAAGGAAGTGTGCTGGACCAAAAGAGGATCCCATAAAAGTCGGTCCAACCACACCATCAAAGGGGAATGAAGAGGCCTAGTGAAGGCCAGAGTAGCCAAGGAACAGGAGGGAAGGTACAAAGTGTCAGGAAATTCCCCCAGTGTCCTAAGTGCTTGAAGTACCACCCGGGCATGTGCAGATTGGGCTTTGGGAAGTGTTTCAACTGTGAGGAGGTTGGACACACGATCAAAGAGTGCCCGAAGCCTAGAATCACCAGATGCTACAATTGTAACAAGGTCGACCATATTAGCAGAGACTGCCCAGTTTCTAAGAGTGGCCCTGCTATGGTTAAACCGAGGATATTCTCCATGATGGAGTCGGGCGATGATGAACAGCCAGCTGTTGTGTCAGGTACTATACTGGTCAACTCTTTACCCATTTTTACATTGATAGATTCTGGTGCAACACATTCATTCATAGCATCTACATTTGCTGATAAGTTAGATGTAAAGCTTACCCCTATTGAGCATGTGTTCAATGTCGCATTACCCTTTGGTGAACGCATGCACTCTAACCGAGTGATGCTTGATAGTGCTGTATTAGTAGGAAACATGAACCTACCTGCTAACCTCATTATTATGGATATAATGGGATTTGATGTAATCCTAGGAATGGACTGGTTGTTTAAGCACCACGCCACAATTGATTGTAGGACAGGAATAGTTAGTTTCCAAACCCCTGGTAGTTTGACACATACCTTCCAAGCTTTAAAGAAGAGTAAGGAAATATTTGTCATGACCTCTATAAATTGTGGAGCCTCACCATGCAGAGAGTACTTCTGCTTCTTGGCCAGTGTTTTAGATACACAACTAGTAGGAAAAGCAACTCCCCAAAAAGTCTTAGTTGTCCAAGATTTCCCAGAAGTATTCCTAGATGACCTTCCTGGTTTGCCGCCAGATAGGGAAATTGAATTCATTGTAGATGTTTATCCCGGCGCTGAGCGTGTGTCTAAAAATCTATATAGATTAGCACCAACCGAATTTAAGGAATTAAAGAAGCAGTTAGACGATCTGTTGGAGAAAGGGTTCATACGCCCTAGCTTTTCACCGTGGGGTGCACCTGTTCTTTTTGTCAAAAAAGAAAGATGGATTGATGCGTATGTGCATTGATTATAGAGAATTGAATAAGTTAACTGTCAAGAACAAGTATCCATTATCGAGAATTGATGACCTATTTGACCAACTCCGTGGCGCACGAGTTTTCTCTAAGATTGATTTGAGGTCAGGTTACTACCAACTAAAAGTCAAAACTGAAGATATTCCAAAGACTGCCTTTCGTACAAGGTATGGACATTATGAGTTTTTGGTTATGTCCTTTGGATTGACAAATGCACCGGCAGCCTTCATGGACCTTATGCATAGAGTGTTTCACGAGTATTTAGATAAGTTTGTCATAGTGTTTATCGATGATATTTTAATCTATTCCCGTTCCAAGGATGAGCATGCTAGGCACCTGACATTGGTGTTGGAAGTATTAAAACAGCACCAACTATATGCCAAGTTTTCCAAATGTGAGTTTTGGCTGGACAGAGTTCACTTCCTTGGTCATGCAACTCAGCCAAGGTTCAAGCAGTCAAGGAGTGGCCCCAACCGAAGAATGCTGCAGATATTCAGAGTTTTCTTGGACTTGCAGGATATTACATGAAGTTTATTGAAGGGTTCTCAAAGATTGCAACACCCCTTACTAAGTTAATTAGGAAAAATATGAAGTATGTGTGGACTGAGGATTGTGAGCATAGTTTTCAGACCTTGAAACAGAAACTGATCAATGCTCCAATTTTGACCATTCCTGTTGATGATGGTAAATTTAGCATTTACTGTGATGCATCCAAGATTGGACTTGGCTGTGTCTTGATGTAAGAAGGAAAGCTAATAGCTTATGCCTCTAGGCAGTTGAAAACACATGAGAAGAATTACCCTACTCATGACTTGGAATTAGCTGCAGTAGTATTCGCACTTAAGATTTGGAGGCACTACCTGTATGGACAAACTTGTGATATATTCTCGGACCATAAAAGTCTGAAATATATCTTCACACAAAAGGAATTAAATATGAGGCAACGTCGTTGGTTGGAATTTGTAAAGGATTATGATTTTGAGATTAAATACCATCCCGACAAAGCAAATGTTGTGGAAGATGCCTTGAGCAGAGTGACAACTTCAGCCTCAGCCTTGATTCTTGATGTACCATTAGCCTTAGAGTCTGAATTATGAAGGTTTAATCTAGAAGCGGTGCATAGTGTGTCAGCCATGCTTATTGCAATATCCTTAAGACCTACCATTTTTGAAAGAATAAAGGAAGCCCTGGTAAGTGATGTAGAGTGCAACAAGTACAAGTTAAGCATGGATTCTACGGACAAATCAGATTTTAACTATTCTGCTGATGGAATCCTTAAGTTTAGAAATAGATGGTTTGTTCCTGCCATAAAAGAACTTCGAGATAAAATTCTTTCTGAAGCACATTCTTCTAGATTCTCTGTTCACCCTGGGAGTACAAAGATGTACAAGAATCTTAAACAACATTATTGGTGGCCAGGTATGAAACGAAGTGTGGCAGAATATGTAGGATTGTGTTTGTGTTGTCAACAGATTAAAGCCGAGTATCAGAGACCCTCAGGAACAATGCAACCTTTACCAGTTCCTGAATGGAAATGGGAACAAATAACGATAGACTTTGTTGTGGGGTTGCCTAGAACAACAAAAGAACACGATGTAATTTGGGTGGTAGTTGACCGTCTAACCAAAACAGCTCATTTCCTACCAATAAAGGTGACTTACTTGATGGATCAACTTGCTGAATTGTATGTGCAAGAAATCGTTAGGTTACATGGAGTTCCAAATACCATAGTTTCAGACCGCGATTCTAGATTTACATCTATGTTTTGGAAGAGTTTGCATCATGCTATGGGTACACAGCTCAACTTTAGCACAACCTTCAACCCTCAAACAGATGGACAGTCCGAAAGAACCATCCAAATATTAGAGGATATGCTTCGTGCATGCATATTGGATTTTCAAGGTTCCTGGAGCAAGTACCTATCCTTAGTAGAATTCTCTTATAATAACAGTTTTCAGGCAACAATAGGAATGGCACCTTATGAGGCCTTGTATGGGCGGAAATGTAGATCACCTTTGTACTGGGATGAAGTTTGTGAAGCACAGTTGCTTGGTCCTGACATTGTGCAACAAACTGTTGAGAAGGTTGCCCTCATCCGCCAGCGGATTTTGATAGCTCAGAGTCCACAGAAAAGTTATGCCAACAGAAGACGCAGAGAACTAGAGTTTGAAGTAGGTGATGAAGTTTTCCTCAAGGTATCACCATTTAAAGGAGTTGTGAGATTCGGGAAGAGAGGCAAGTTGAACCCCAGATTTATTGGACCATTCACTATTCTGAAGAGAGTTGGGAGAGCAGCCTATCAGTTGCAGCTACCAGCTTCTATGGAGGGGATACACAATGTGTTCCATGTTTCCATGTTGAAAAAGTGTGTACGGGATCCATCTCAGATTATGGAACAATAGAGTATTTAAGTTCATCCTACTCTTGCATATGACGAGAAACCAGTAAGGATCTTAGACTATGCTGTGAAAGTGTTGTGCAACAAAGAGGTTCCACTAGTGAAAGTCTTATGACACAACCAGAACATAGAGGAGACAACTTGGGAGCGCCAGCAAGACATGATGGACCAACATCCAGAATTATTCAGGTACTGAATTTTGAGGACAAAATTCTTTTAAGGAGGGTAGATTGTAACACCCGGTTCTATCAAACCGATTCCCTTTTTTTTTTTTAGATTAATGGCACACTTTATATGATAATAATAAAGGTATGGTTAATGGATGTCTAGGCAAGGGCATAAGGGTAATTGAAAATTTGAAAGTGGATAACGTATTTAAGGAAAGGAGTTTTGGGTTTAATGCACTCTAACCGCCACTATTTCCTATTTTCCCTCTCGGCCTTCAGCTCTCCAGCAGAAACCTCTGGGCGATTTCTTTCTTGCTCGACTCTCTTTCAACTTAGGTACGTTTTTCCTCATTCTCTTGCTTTTTAGCAGTTAGATAACGGAGGGAATACAATGTGAGGATTTCAAGAATGCTGTAGATGAGAGTAGGTTCGGGTTTTTGGGGATAAATGGAAATGTGCAAGCAGTAGAATTCCAAACTGGTTTCATTGTTCTTCTGGTTAATTTTTGGTAAAGTATAGTGAAGGTTTGATTGATGTTCTGTTATGAACTTAGGTGAGCGAGCTTCTAAAGTAGCTTACAGCCGAGCGATTTCCAGGAGAGCCAGGTAAGTAAAGTTTGCTTCTGCCTTCGGGCCTACATCACAAAACAGTAGGATTATGTGTGTTTGAATGTTTGTATGTCATGCATCATATTTTGAAAATTTATGCAAAAATAAATTTACATGAAATGGCATGGTAAGGAATGAACAGACTGTAACAGTTGTTAAGGGAACTAATCCGCCCCTTAACCAAGAGAGAGGATGTATGACTTTGGGGGAAGTGATCTAAACCCCAATTTCACAGGGGGATCTGAACAGTTTGTTAAGGGAACTAATTCGCCCCTTAATCAAGAGAGAGGATGTATGACTTTGGGAGAAGTGATCCAACTCCCAATTTCACAGGGGGATCAGATCAGAAACAATGCATATGCAACTGAGATGAGAAAGTAGAAACCGCATATTTAGGAGTTTATGTTTCAGCATTTCATTTCATTATCGTTTTACTTACTTAGCATTAGGTTAATAGATGAGTTTTGTGATGTAGGTGAAGAAGTGACAGCAGGTGTGTTCATTGAGTTTGCTGAGGACTAGTCTGGTTGGAGGAGTGCATCTATGTAACAATCTGGCAACTGATGGGGCGGTTTAACTGGTGTTAGTGGATGAGAAGGTTTAGTGAACTATGTGATTCAATTTAAATATGTTGTGAGTTTCCATGACAGTGGTAGTTTTGATGTTTGAATTCAATTTGAAACTTTTCTGATAATGATACTCTGTTGAATTTAATAGTGGTGTTTACTAGAGTTTGGAGTAATACACGGATTTAAATAGTTTAAACGATTTTTAGTAAAATACTCAAATTCTTTTGGTAGTCGGAGTTTTCTTTGTTAGAGTGAAAATGTTGCTATGCTGTTTTCGTTGAGTATTTTTGATCTATCGGTAGATGAAGTACATCGGCAGATGTAGGGTTGTTGTTCTGTTATCTATCGGAAGATGTCTTCAGTAAAGTCATCGGATGATGTCTTCAGTAGAAGCCATCAGAAAAAATAAGTAGAAAATTTGTCGTTTTGTAAGCGGATGATGTCGAGTAATTTATCCATCGGATGATGAAGGTAAAAGTCTTTTGTCGTTTATTGATCGGTGGATGTTGGGTATTAAATCTATCGGATGATGTAGTAGAAGTTTTGTCGTTTTGTAATCGGTATACGTAGTTTGTTCTTTCGGAAGACGTGAGTAAAAGAGTTGTCGTCTTGTGGTCGGCAGAGGCTGGATGAACGAATCATCCGGCTGACGTCATCGGTAGATGCGAGTAGCAAAACTTGTCGTTTTACGTTCGGCAGAAGTTGGATGAACGATTCATCCGGCTGACGTCATCGGTGGAAACTTCAGTTTTGTTTCTGCCCTTTTTGTTGACTTTGTTCAGCAGATGATGTGTTTGACTTTTATGAACTTTAAGTATTTCACGCGTAAGCCTTCATCTCTTCCGGCCAAATTATTTTCCTAAAATTTTAACGGATTATTCGAACACTGCTTATAGTTTTGTTTAACTTTGCTTTGCTCAAAGATTTTTCCGCTGCAAGTTTTTTTTTTGTGTTTTTAGCAAACATTCAAATTTGACTTTCGAGCGAAGTTTTAAATTTGGTTCAAAATTTTCTAGTTATGTTCGGGTTTATGAGTAACGAATTGAGTTTAGAAACTCGGGGCGTTAAACCTTTAATTCAAATTATGTAAACAAACCTTGTATTTAATTAAATTTTAGGAAACTTTAGTTTTGTTTAAAACTCGTTAATTGGCAAACTTTAGCCTTTTAGAATGTATATTTTTGTAATAGTCTTCAAAGGATGACAAACCAAGAGAGGAACTAAGCTGAACCGGCCAAATCAAGAGAAGAACCAAGCTGAACCGGTCTAAACCAAGGGCTGACCAAGTGAATCGGCCAAACCAAAGGAGAAACAAAGCTGAACCAATGTGCAAACTTGAACCGGCTGAAGTGCGCTGCCCAGCGAACCAGCGTTCTGCAGAGGCGTCCAACGGCTACATTTCTAGTCGTTGCCTGCCGAATTTCCAGAAGCTTTTCTCTCATTCTTCCTCTCCGTTCTTCTCTGTGTATTTAACCTCCATTGTAGCTCTGTAAATTCTTTAGCCAGTATTACAAATTTTTGGAAAAACCAGAAGCTTGTCTTCGTTCTGTCGGAGCTTCTCTGTGAAGAGAGAGCTTCTCTCTCGGCCTAGCCGGCGCCCAGCGCCTGATAGCTTTGCCCAAGTCTTCCTCGAGCTCAAGGTTGCTCGGAGGAATACTTAGTCGTCGGAGGGCGGCAAAACCTTCGTTCCCGAACGCTGCCGTTTCCTTCCCGAAGGATTGTCTGCCGAGAGCTTTAATCGTAGCTCTTCGGCCAGCTGAGGGCCATTCACCTGCACCTCCATTCCCTTCACCTTGTCGGACTCCTCTGTGGCAAAGAAGCTAGTTTGTTCACTCACCCACATCACCGAATGCATCTTTACATTTTCGTGTTTACTGCTCTGTTTATCTCTGTTTTTCTTGTTGTTTTATGCGTCTGTTTTTGGGGTGTTCTTGAGCACCAATCCTTGTCTCATTTTGTTGTCTTCCGCATGCGTCTTCTAACCCCATTTGGAGGCCTGGATCCCATCATTTGGTATCAGAGCGAAATGCTCTTGTTTGCACAATCAGGTTCTATTTTTCCTGTTTTTTTTTCATGTCGTGTTCTGTTCTGCTGAGTGTCTTCTCTGCTTTGCTTTGTTTTCTGTCAGCATGCATGTCTTATTTAGTTTAACGTTTAGATTATTTTAGGATGGTTTTAAGTGTTGAGTCACACACGTATGTCTCTGTGTGAAATTTTTTTTCTTTTCTGTTCTGCATGTTTCTGTTTGTTCCTATTTTCTGCTGAGTTTCTTCTGTTAATCTTATGTGTAGTATTCTGCTACTATTTCTGTTTTGGTCCAGAATGCTTTAGCATGAGTTGTGTTTTCTGTTCTGTTTAGGCATTTGTTTTCTTGTTTTGTTGTGAAAGTATGATTTGTTTAGGGGTTGAATTGCTAAAAATTCTATTCTGTTTTTTTTTTTTTTTTTGAAAACAAATTCTGCACCTTTCTGGTCCGAATTTGGCAGCATGCTTATTCTGTTTAAGTGTTGTTTAGCTGTGGTTTTTAACTGTGTTTTGCTGAGTTTTAGTTTTTGATTTTTCAGTTTGAGTTTGTTCTGTTTTGTTTTTGTTCAGGTCAGCATGTTTGGTTTGTCATGCCCTATCATTCTAGGTTGATTTTCATGTAGTTTGTTGTGTTCTACAGAGCCTAAATTGTTCAATTATGTTTTAGATGTTTGTGTAAATTACAGAGTGTTTTCGTGGATTCAAAGCATGAACCGTAGCATTGCTCCATTTCCTGCTTATTAACTAATCTGTTTCGAGTTACATTTCATCCCTCTTATTTACTTTATGGTTTTGCTGCTAATATATAAACTGCTATGTGCTGCTGTTAATTAATCTAACCATGCGATTGATAGCATATTAGCTCAGTTTATTTAAGTTTTTGACGTCTTCAATACCAACACTTTAAAGTATAATTTTTGCTGAACCGGTTTTGAGAGTCGATTAAAGCATCATCGTTGTATTCTTCTAATGTTTTGCCTATGTTGTTTGATTATTAATTGTCACTGCAAGTATTTCAATCATAATTTATAATTGGGGACCATTCGTTGCTATTAAATCAACCAACTTGGGATATTAAACTGCTGAAAAGAAAACAGCTTATTCATTTACCTTGCTAAGTCTATAAAGTGTTTGTTGATATTCCTCAATAGTGTTTTGCTGATGTATTGTTTTCTACATTTATTTTCTTAACACTATCCAGCAGAATGAGACTCAAATGCTTGATTGTAATAATCCTGTTTACTTGTCTTAACTGATGATACTTATCTTGCATAATAACCATATTATTTTGCTAGTTAACCCGAGTATTTTCTTGAGGATTCTTTGCTGAGTTTATGCAGCACTTTTGCTGCCTTATTTTGAGTCATTCACTAAGGATAAAATGCTGAGTTTAATTGATAAATTTTGTAGCATTATTTTTCTGGTTTTGGTGAACATTTTTCTGCTTAGTTTAGGTTCTGTTTTACTAAACTAAAGTGTCCCATGTTTGCATGAAATTATAATCTGTTTTTAAACCTGAAAATCTGTTTTAAAAGCCAGCTTATGCTTGATTAAAATGTCCAAAATGTGTCCCATGCTTGAGCTATAGCTTTAGTTCCAAATTGCTAAAACTTTTCTGGTTTTAAAACTCTTTTCTTGCTGTTTTTCAGTTGAAAATGTCGGTTGTTTTCTTTGTTTTTCTTTGCTATTTTTCAGCATGTGTCTTGATTGTTTTCTTGAGTCTTTTCTTACTGTTTAGCTTGTGTTTAGATTCTGCTTTCCTTGATGTCTAGCATCTTGTTTAGGATGGAGATAATTGCTTAGAAATTTTAGGATGTTTGATTGTTTTTGCATATTTTAGACTTTGTTATTTGTGTGTTTTTCGTAACATTTGTTGTGTAGTTTTTGTACTCATCTCTCAAGACAAGATGCCTCCTTAATTGGCAAATTTGGAGTGACAATTGTTTTGCTTAAAAGGTACTTTCATGTCCACTTTAGTTTAGGACTGTTGGGAGACTCTTCAGAATTATTGACCGAGAGCAAACTATGTTTAGTGTTTATTTTCTGTTGGGAGACTTTTCGGAACTGTTGACCGAGAGCACTTGTATTTTATGTTTGTCTGTCTGAACTTGTTTCTTTGGATTACATTGCTATGACAATTAGCTGATATGATTTTTTCATCTTAACCTCATGTTACTAGATAACTAGCATGAATTAACCATGGCCCGCATCAGTTTAAATTTTCAGAATGTTTTCTTGAAAAGCATGTTCAAATTGTTGTGATTTTTGTTTGTGTTGTGTAATTGTTTGAATTGCTGTTCATTTGGATTCCATTACTGTGATATTATCCGATATGTTTTTTCCATCTTAACCTCATGTTTCTGATTAGCTAACATGAATTAACCATGACCCGTACTGGTTTAAATTTCATAATGTTATTCTTGAAAAACATGTTCTATTTTTCTTGTTTTGTTTAGACTTTTCTAGGGTGTTTAGATTAAAATTCTGGTTTAGAAATTTCTGGTTTTTCTAGTTTTTGTTCCTACTTTGAACTTGCACAATTTTCTGCTTGTAGTGAATTTGAATTTGAAATTTCTATAGCATGTTAATCATATTGTGGACTAACCTCTGTGTAAGTTTCAGATTATTCGGATGTTGAATGTGCTAGTTTCTATTTAGAATACGTTAGGTTGTTTAGAAATTTTTCTAGTTTTTAAGTTTAAATTTCTTGAACTTTGAGCTTGCATAACTTTCTGCTCATGTTGAATTTGGATTTGAAAATTTGACAACATGTTAATAATCTTGTTTGCTAATCCCTGTTAAATTGTCAGGAATATTGGAGTAGATTTGGGTTAGTTTTTCTGTTTAGGAAATTCTGTTGTTTTTATGTGTTATGTGCACTCTTTTGAGTTTTCAATTTCTGTTTATGTCTTAAAAGCATCTAAAATGTTATGCAAATGTTTTACCATGCTTATTTGTGTTTTAAACTTGTTTAGGGATTTTATTTGATGCCTTGAATTGAATTTAAAGTGAAAGCATAAAGCTATAACTTGTTAAAATTGAATTGTAAAATTCTGTTTCCATCCATATTTAAGTTTTTTTTTTTTTTTTTTTTTTTTTTTTTTTTTTTTTTTTATGATTGATGCATCTCTTGTGTTTATGTTTAGTGTTAAGTCTTTGAGTTCTTGATATTAAGTTAAATTTAAAATGAAAAGCATAAACTAAATTGCATGTTAAATAGAGCTTGGCAAATTCTATTTCACCATGTTTTGTAATTCTGTTTGAACTCTTGTTTGATTGCATCAAGTTGAGTGTCTTTTGTTTTGTTTAGGACTATGTTAACTTGAGGTCTGACCTTTTAACAAGAGCATGTCATACACTAACTTGTTAGTCACTTAGGATTCACTTGTATCATCGAGTGATCTGTGTTTGTGGCCAAGAGCTTTCCTCTGTGGGTCGTTTGTATTGTCCGAGGTTTACCGCTGGTCATTGGGCCCGACAGATCACCGTGTGAGGCAGTCGTCTTTAAAGGGTGTGGGATATAGTGTGACAATTTCCACAAAAGTTCTAGAGCGTTGCCTAGACCCAATAGCTTATCATTGATATTAATTGCAAGCTTATTTTCTTTGATTAACTTGCTTGATTTGTTGTGCTGTTTGATTAAATGTTTAGGTTTTAGATTGAGTATTGTAGTAGTTGTGTGCTAATTGTGGATTAAGTCTTTGGTTAGTAGCATGAGGTATGCATGACTAATCTATGATCTAATTAGTGATTGGTACCCAACCAAACCACTTTGTTTGTGTTGTTCGTTTGTCTTTGTTTATAACCTAAATTTAGAGTCTCACTTTAGAGTCTAATATTTGGTCAATTAGTTTAATTGTTGTTGACCAAGGTAAAGATAAAATCAAAATATATATGCATATTGTTTTTTCTTTTGAGGATTGTTTAGCTTCCTACTCCTTAATGAGTTTTGCCGACGGATACTTGAAGAGTTGGATGAATTTGCTGCACAAGGTATGTTCCAATGATCTCTTGAATAATCAAAACTCTTTGATAGTTCTTATTATTTTGAATGTTATGTTTAATTTCTTGCCTATGCTTATCTTAATGGATAAAACTAGGAAGAAAGAGTTTTTGTTGCAAATATGTTGCCTATTTTAATTGACGGATCCTAACTCAAATTTTTAGTAAAAATTGTTTTCAATAAGTTTTGGATTTTATCTTGAATGCTTATTTTCTAAATTGTTGAAATGAACAATTTTAATCTTGAAATTTATTTGAGACCAATGTGGATGGTAAAATGATTTTTCAACTTTAGGATAACTATATTTTGTGCCTTATTAGATTGATGCTTATTAGTTTTGTCAAATAGTCTTATGAACAAAATCAAATACGAGATCAAAAAATTTAACTTTTATTGAAATCGTTTTAAAAATTTGTAAACTAAACAATAAGGTTCCGTTTATCCCATTATTTTATTTTTTAAAATATTACTGATATCAAAATTATTAATATAGTTAATGTAATCAATATTTTTTATAACTTAGTGATTAATTGACCAATCATTGTTTGACATGAAGGAGTATTTTGTAACGACGCCCAATTCCCAGCAAGATTTATCCGCTCTGGGGATTGAGTCGCAGCCCAATATCCTCCCCTCACGGCTTTGTTTGGCGAGACTTCCCAGAAGATCACCCAACCTGGAATTGCTCTCGCCGAAGCCTTTTACTTCGAGTTCTTCTGGGATCCGTTGTCAATGTGCTCCAAAACGCGTCTTGCTAAGGGAGGGTCTCTTTACATATGGTTTCATTCCCCATACTTTCCCCAAGGCGATGTGGTTTGTGATGACCCCACTTTCAACGACTGAAATCCTCGCCCCCACTCGCTGGGATTTCCTCGGGTTTTCGTTGAAACCCTCCGGCCCAAACCTCTGGGATCCGCGGAGTTTTAACCATCTCCGGCCCCATGCCGCACATACGTCCTCTGAGGATCCGCTGAGCATGGTTTTCCACACATATTGTCAAGTCGGTCATCACAGCACCCCCCTTGGGGGCCCAACGTCCTCGTTGGCCCCATTTCCCTCTTTTGGTCAGGCTCTGCTACCTTTGTAGCGACCCCAATTCCCACACGATATTGTCCGCTCTGGGGATTGATCCGCACCCAATATCCTCCCCTCACGGCTTTGTTTGGCAAGAACTTCCCGCAGGTCACCCACCCTGGAATTGCTCCCCAGCCGAA